>ML179193.1:155775-168734 GCA_004369135.1 Dendrothele bispora CBS 962.96 | reverse complement strand
GGAGAGCCTGAAGTCTAAACGACTTCCATATGTACAGTACTGTCTTCAATGTACAATGACAATGCCATGCTCTGACACTACCTGGATTAGGCTAATCCAATGAGAATCACTATGACAAGAAGGGCCTCGTATCTTGCCATGCGAAGCAATGGCACCTTTCCCCAGTCCAAATTGGGACATATGCCATGTACAGACATATGCCATGAGCCGACACCAACTCTATTACTTGCAATCTCACTATCTCTCCTGACTCAAACGAAATATTACCTTTGTTCTTGCTGATTGAAATACCTACTTATCCTGTTGAAGGCCTCAACTTATCTCCTACTCTTTCACTTTCTCCAGCTCTCCCAACTACCTACCATCTTATTGGCGTAGTTTATTTTGGTTCAGCTCATTATACTGCTCGTATCTTGCACAATTCCTCTATCTATAATTATGATGGTCAAATCTCACAGGGATCTTTGATCTCTGCCCATTTGCCATCCCCTTGTGACCGGTATATGACGTCTTCCACTCACCGCCCACACTTATTGCTAAACTGTCGAATATAATTGTCGTCATCTCTCCTTTTTTTTGCTTTAATTTTATTCCTGTGTTCTACCTCTTTATTTTTTACACCTTCACAGTGGAGCACAACCCCGTTGTTCTTTGTTAGGTCCATTCTTTAGGACCTCCTTTCCTTGTTGCATCACGTCACCTTTTATGCCCGACTGTGTCTTATGACAGCTTAAAAAGGTTTTTCTACGCCTGTTTGCTATTCTTGAATTCTCCACACTTCACACTCGCTTGATACCCCGATCTTTTCTTCACCTTGAACAGCCTTCTGCAAACAGGGACGTGTCCTATGGATCTCCGTGAACACCGTCTCAGTGGCCTCCCAAAGGATCTAGTTTTACTCATAAAAACTTGTATGATAACCCGAGTCAAACAGTTCTTTTCTTTTCACTATGCATTCTCCCACTACGACATTGTCTTCTGGCCGTAACAGTGTCTCTACTGAAATTGACATGGACATGGACTCAGACAGCACTCTGACTCGACCTCCTGCCACTGGTCAGTATTACCTCATTTTTTCCAGTCTTACGACTAGACAATTTTCAGATGCTCTCGACTTGTTCAGATCCTTCTTCAGCTCTGATTTTGTCACTGCAATTGCCCTTGTCTCTGCGCACCCACATGCACCTCCCGTCGACGTCGAGGGTTTATCTATGTTCAGCACTCGCGAGTTCAAAGAAAATTATCATGAGATCATCCGAGGAGATCATGTCGCCCAATTTTTTATCACTGCTCATATTGCAGATCATGCTTCTTTGAATCGTGGACCCTCTTACTTTAGTGCTGGAAGAACCACTGACGCTTACACTGTTTGTCGCTCATTTCTACTATCAGTTTCAATTCATCGATTTTTTTTTAGCTCAAAGAAGATGCCGTTCGCCGCACTCGTTACAAAGCTGCCCTGGACATCATTCCTTATCCTCAAAATGCGACTCCTAACGACAAAACTGCAGTTCATTCCGGCAACCTCTCTGTGCTTGCCACGACACGCCTTATTAAGCGCCTTTTCATGAGTCTCAGCAAGCAACTTGGTGTCTCCATTAATTCTAATGGTCCCTTACTCATCTTTTCCAAGTTATTAATGTGCTAAGCTTTTTATTAGGGGCTGGTCTTATCATTGAACCTGAGGTCTTTGATGCCCGGGGTCACAAGATTCATCCTGCACAATACGGATCTGCTCTATAGATTGGTCAAACTGTCGCTGTGAAGTTTGTCGTCAACATGTAGTAGTCTTTCTTTCCTCGTCAAATTTTCTTTTAACCATATTTTCCAGGTTCAAATTGGATTTCTTTGTTGGCCTGCCGGTTATCACTCAGATGCACATCATACCTCGTACTCCTGCCGATCTCAGAAAATTCTATGACCGTATTTACTCTGGCTTTCCACCTCCCACCCCTCCCTCATTTACTGCCCCTCCTTCTCCTACCAAATGTGCCGCCGATAATACAATCCCGGTGGAAACTAATGCTCACGGCTCCGACAAACCCTCTCCATCTAAAAAGGCTCACAAGGCGCCTATTGCTGGTCCTTCGGTGACTACGCGACGGAAGGCTGCTCACTCCTCCACCGACAAATGAATATTACTTCTCTATCCTTCTTGAAATGTACTACGTAATATATCTACGCCGATTTGTACTATAGTTTGTCCTGAATTCAATATATCGTGCAGCTTGTGTACGCTGGTACAATTTCTTCATACATGACTTTGCAGCGTGCTGTGCCCTGTCGCCGGACACACATTTTATCTGTATACACATTTTCAACCCCCCACTCACTGGAGTCGGGGATGCCGCGCAAGCGGCGTTAAGAATAGTACTACTGTGCTTACTCAGAGCGACCCTGAAAACCATGAAGCTAATATAAGACAGACGAGTCACAATTTTTTTAGGTAGAAGAAAACGAGGTTCGCCCCTGCTTCTTGTCTTGTTTAGATCTCTGATTATTCACGGGTATGCTGTTTGAAAAGAAGCAAAATTATGTTCCGATAATTCAACGCATTTTTCACTTTTTCTGATCTTTCAAGCGTGACATGTGACATGCCTCAATTCCGATACTTTGAATTTCAGTGTTTCAATTAAGACTTAATCCTTAATTAAGGTTAAGGCTTAATATGACCCTTAAATTAAGCCTTAGCATCAGCTGGGATCCTTAATTAAGCCTTCATTAAGCCCATAATATTATATAATGACTGGTTTCCAATTCATAAGTAAAATTATTTCTTGTTGTTTTCCTGTTATTTTCATTTCTTGTCAAAGTTCATACTCAGACTTACTACGATTAAGCATGAAAACAGTCTTCCAATAGCTCCCAAAACTGACTTCTGAGCTCATTCAAAAAATTCTCCTTGATACGGATGTATTTCCATGAAGATTGTGACTTTAAGATAAGAAAATCTGTCTTCATTCAATCTACAAGGCTGAGAAAGATTTTTTACAACAGTCTTGGTCAAAAAGAGACAAAAAATTTTTTGAGAAATTTCTGATTAGTCATACTAATTAAGCCTTAATGTACCCTTAACATTAAGGTCGTAAATAAGGGTTAAGGCCTTAACAATAAAAATCACCCTTATTAAGGCCTTAGATTGAAACACTGTTGAATTTTGACATCCGATACTCCAACAGCAACACATCAAGTTCAACTTTTCATTCCGATACTTCGACTGCTAGAACTGATTCCAATTTGTCCATTCCGATAATTCAACTGCAAAGGGCCGAACTCAATTTTTCATTCCGATATTCCAACTTTGCATTCCGATATCTCAACTTTTACATTCCGATGTTCCCTCATCTGATTCCAGACTTTTGACAACTCTACCTTCTGGGACTTAAAAGGAGAAATGAAATAAATGTGAGAATTAAATAAATCACATTTAGAATTATTATTAAATATTATCTATGAGATAACGACAGATTTAACATTATTGATTCAACATGGCAGTGGCCGCAAGTGGGTGAATGAACAGACCACCTGCTGTGCACTAACCCTTAAGTGGGTATCAGGAATTACATTGTCACGTTGCATACCCCTATTCAAGAGAAAGACTTGAGATTCAGGGGTACTAACAGGTGGACAAATTAGCATTGGTAAGTACGAGTATCTAGCAAATAATACTGTAATAGACATAGATCTAAGATAAAACCACTGTCCAATTTCACTAGCTTTTAAGATAGGTGCTGCTTTTGAATACTTCTCTAAAGGGATGGAAGGTAGTTGTAGGGCTGAGTTACTACACCATACTGATTCCTGTTCATCTGAGTTCTTTGGGACCATTTGCAAGTTGATACCTGAGAAATTAATAGACCACACCTGCAATGCAAAAAACAGCAGTCCCAAGCAGATAAACTAAAAGAAAAAATATCATGGGGCTAATTAAGAATGAAATGGAGCATTGGAGCAGTAAGCAGGCATAGTATCTTACCTATCTACAAATGCACATATAGCTTTACTATCAAAACCTCCTTGCTTCAATGGACAGTAAACTTATTATTCCGAGTCTTCACACCATATGTCAACCTCCACTCTCTTCCCAACTAGGTTTGTGTGTATGCTTTGAAAGCAGTTTGATAGACCATATCTGCAATGTGAATTTTTCTAAGCTCCAAAATGTCAAAACATAATGGAGCTACAGATAAATGGAAATGGGCTAATGAAAAATTACCATGGCAGTTTGTTCATGTGCCATTGCCCACTCAATGAATTGGGCGAGAATTAGGTGAGAGGGTGAGGGTGCTTAGAGGCTTGAGTGGTAGATCAAACTGAGTGACAGGCACCACCCAGTTTTGCTTAAAGATTTTCAGGTGGGGCCTAGATAAATTCATATCATTTCCCACTGAAGAACAACAACCGAAAATCTGCTTTGCAGATATCTGATATGGTCTGATGAATAAAATGCGGCTCAAGTTTGAATTTTCACGTTGTAGATGTGGTCTAATGAAGATGTTTGTTAGCTCTTAATATCTACACTTCTTTGAATTGCTTAGACTACAGCTACTTATCTTAATATATAAATTCATTTGTTGATTTTCAAAGTAATTGTCTTGGACATATCTTAACAACTAACCAGTCATTTTCCTTGCTTTATGGCTCAAATTAAAGTAAAAATCAGTGCACGCACTGCATAGCATGATTGTAACCTACCTGGGCACCCAAAAAATAAGTCAGTGAATAAAAATACAGATAACTATGCTGTTTGAAAAGAAGCAAAATTGTTTTCTGATACTTCAACCCATTTTTTGCTTTTTCCGATCTTTCAAGTGTGACATGTGACATGTCTCAATTTCGATACTTCAAATTTTGACATCCGATACTTTGAGAGCAAGACATCGATTTTGATTTTGCATTCCGATACTTCACCTTCAAGAACCAATTTCAACTTTTGCATTCCGATAATTTAACTGCAAGGGGCCGAACTCAAATTTTGCATTTCAATATTTCAACTTTGCATTCCGATATTCCAACTTTGCATTCCGATGTTTTGACTTTGCATTCCGATATTTCAACTTTTACATTCCGATGTTCCCTCTTTTGATTCCGGAGTTCTGACAACTCTACCTTCTAGGACTTAAAAAGGATAAATTAACTAATAAATAATATTTAGAATTATTGTTAAATTGTAAAATAACGACATAGACTGTTACTTTTATTTAATATGATTGATTCAACATTATTTCAAGGATAATTTAATAATAACATAATTATAATTGTAGAGTTGTCAAACTCCCGAGTTGAAAGACGGAACATCGGAATGCAAAAGTTGGAATATCGGAATGCAAAAGTCAAAGTATCGGAATACAAAAGTTGATATCGGCTGATTACAATTGAAATATCGAAACACAAAAGTTGATATCGACTCTCATAGTTAAAGTATCGAAACGCAAAATCAAAGATCAATGCCTTACACTTGAGATATCGGAACAGAATTTTTGAAATCGATTCTCACAGTTGAAGTATCGGAATTGCAACCTGTCACATGTCATGCTTGAAAGATAGGAAAAAATGAAAAATGTGTCGAAGTATCGGGAAATAATTTTGCTCCTTTTCAAACAGCATATACGGGGAAAAAAACCTTCGGGGACTTCCGCAATAGTAATGATAATGTCTTGAACTTTCATCCTGTGACTGATCCATACATGTGCACATGACATACTGGCTTGTTAGGGTGATCTATAGTGAAATTGAGTGCGGATCTGAAATTTTAAATCTGACAGATCAGGCATATGCCAAACTGGCACGACGAGACTACTTTTTATGTCCGAGATATGGAAACCTTGAGATTATATGGATTTTTCTGGACAATTAAAACAGGGAGACAAGAAAGTCAAATTACTCGAGCTCAAGCTTTTACATACATGTTCTTCTCACTGTCTCACATCCCTTCACACCTATTAAAGACTCCAGCTCATGTTTTCAAGATAAACATTGGACCTTACTTATCCACTTTGTTTTATAATGTCTTACGGGGATCAAGAAACCTACGGCGGCACGCACTCCGAATACCGCCATGACGGGGAGGACACGGAATTTACACTTGAAGAACGATCAAGACTGGATTTTGTCAATGAGTGGATCTACAAACACAAGGTACTCCGTATCAACTAAACTATTTACGACATGCGCAGATGTCAAGATTCTATCAATCTACATATACCGGACCATGCTAATGTCATGGTTCTTGCCTCTGGAACTGACGAGAATTCACACCCTTACTGGTATGCCCGTATTCTTGGTATATTTCATGTTATGGCACGGCACAACAAGGGCCAACCTCAACGATTTGATTTCTTGTGGGTGTGCTGGTATGGGCTTGACGAGAAGTGGAAATTTGGTGCAAAGTCGAAACGAATGCCTCGGGTTGAATTTATCAGAAGCAGTGATGACTGTGCATTTGGTTTCATAGATCCTGCTTGTGTAATTCAAGCAGTCCATCTGATTCCTGCCTTTGCTTTGGGGACAACAAAGGAGTTCCTTGGACATTCAGTTGCACGCCAAGAGTGTGAGAATGATGAGGATTGGTATCGTTTCTATGTTGGAATGTGAGTTATTTTTAATGTTTGACTTAGCCGGGGAGTTATGATGTTTATGATGCCATTTGTATTTGCAGTTTTGTCAATCGTGATATGTTTATACGTTATATGCCCAACATGGGCCTACAAGCTCAGCAGTACTCAAGGCAGAATCAAGCTGACGACTCGGAGGATTGGACAGCTACGCCTGAAGGTCAGGGTAACATCGAAGATGACTTTGATTCAAATCGAGAGGACTTGGATATTTTATTGCCTTCACAGGAGGCTCTGGATGAACCTCCAGTGGGAGAGGATGAGGAGGTTGGGTCAGCAGTGGACTCTGATGAGGAGGTTGATTATGGATATGAAGAAAGGGATAGAGGCTGTGAATGCAACTCTGAAGTGGGTGAGGACGATATGATGGAGGAATTTGATGCAAGATTGGGAGCAGAGGATGGTGAGGAGTATCTTGACTACAACACTGCCCTTCATGAGACTGAAGGGTATGCACATTTGTAAATCAATAATTTGTACCACTAGTAACACTTTTCTCAAAAAAACATATGATATACAACTGTGTAACTCTAGTCTGTTGTCATAACTTTTACATTGTGGTGTATCGTGAATGGACTAATAGTGCAGTGGTATAGGCTGCCAACTCTGGACTAAGGTTGGCCCCCCTATACTTCCTGCTAAAGAGGGTTCAGTCCCAGGTATGTACAGATAAAATGGCTAAGTTCAGTGATTTTGTTTTATGATAGTCTTTATTAAAGGTTACAGCCTTGTCATGCCCATACTTTCTGAATCTTTGTTTTACATCCTGTTTGCCCTAATATCATTGTTTAAATCAATTTTTCATTCTGAAATCCTATTTTACATTCTGTGGATCTATTTTACATTGTGTATTGTTGACCATTGACTGGATTGGGATAATAGAGAATGTTTTATGCAAACACTGTATTTAAATCCACATTACAGAATGCATGAGCAAGATAAATAATGTTAGTATATGCGCAGACTATACATATCTGAAACAGTATTAGCTGTTTTGCTGATACAATCAAATGTATGCCAAATGTGGAAGAGAGGTTTTTCCTGATGTCAATAGTCTAGAAACTGTGAGGATCAAGGCCAAACAGTGCCAAGAACCTCAGTGCAAACTGAGAACTGAGAAAGAAAGTAGAACTCAGCCCGCAAGTAGATGAGAAAAGAGTGTGTTGATTCGGCTACTGAATACAAAGTAAGTACTGAGTATAAATACTGGATATTACAATCAGCTGATTCAGCTCTGATACTTGTAAGGAGTTGAGACTTGTAAGATATTTAAAACTAAGATACCAAACTCGGAGTAACAAGCGACGGTTGTAAGTATGGGAATATAAGGAATAATGAGTGAAACAAGTAAAGTATGGAGGAGATCGTTACATTATCTTCTCTTTTTTGAGGTTGAAGGTGATTGGAAAATTGTAGGTAAAATTGAAGTAAGCGTATATGGGCATGGAAGAGTATAGTAAAATTGTTACAAAAGAGCATAATTGAGGTAGAGAGAAGGCCAAGCAGGAGAATGACCAATAGACAGGAGTGGTGAATGGGAACACCAAAAACATCAGAACATAGGTGAGTGGAAAGTGGGTACGCCACATAAGAGAATTGGGTGAATAAGTAAAGAGAATTTGTGGATAAGTAAATAGAATGGAAGATTGAAGGGCACAATAATATAAATAGGCATAGATATAGATGAGCATAATTTGAAGAATTTAGGATAGTGAGGAGAGAGAATGTCCAGGATGTGGAGTTCCGAGTGTTAGAAAATGTATAGATAGATGAGGGGAAAAGTCACAATGGGAATACCACAAGGAACAGTAATTGAAAGAGAATGGATAAGTGCTTGAATAAAGGAAAAGTCAATGATAGAGTAGACATGCTAAGAATAGGCAGTTCAAAGCAACAAGGAGAATCTGTGCCAATAGTAATCCAAAGATGGAAGTATCATAATGGGTGAAGACAGGGAGCAGAGGTGACAAGGTAAGACCAAAGCCTAGCCCGACACAAGGAACAAGAGAACAGATGTACGATGAGACCAAAGCCTTAAACATACACTGATGGAAGTATGACGATGTCTGCAGTACACCAATCAATACAAAAGGAATGGCATGTAAGCCAAAGTATGAGTTAGGAGAGGTCAAATCTTGAAATGAGCACCAAGGAAAAGGTGAGGTGAGGTGAAGGGAACATGAAGAGAGTCAAAGGTGGGGTACAGGGAATATGAAGGGAGGGAAAGAAGAGGTAGAGGTTATGAGAATATGGGAGGAAGTAGGGATTGAACAAAAATCGAGAATTTAAAAACAAAAGAGAAGTGTGCTTATTATTTCAAAGTGAATACAAACTCACTGGAATTCCATTGTAAATGCTTGTATCCTCCACTCCATTCCAGTCATTCCGGATACTTGTGTTATCTTCCCTTTTTCGCGATTCAAATTCATGATGTTTTCGAGGGAATTTGATGAGGTTAGAAAAAGTGTGCAACCCGGAAAATGTGAGTGACTAGGAGGGTGGAAGAGTGGGATGAAAGATTGAAGGAAATTGAGCAATGGATATGTGTAAGAGCAGATGAAATTCAAAACTGAGACAGGAAGTAAATTCAATAGTGGCGGAAAGAGGCGTGGTTCTGAATCGTCTGGTAAGTTGATAGTCATACGCTTGGGTGATATCGATTCTCAAGAATATGTAGATCATGCTTTCGGACAATACCAGACTGGTTACATCGATATGCGCATGTTGTTCGTTACTTTTTGTGCATTTTTATGACTCCTTTCAAAAAATTTCGACATTTTCTTATTTTTTTTTTTTCGTTGATTCTCATACTCGACGGAAAATACTTCGTTTATGCTGGCTTTTATTTCACAAGTAGGTTGAGTAGTTGCCGACATCTACGTATTCTAGTATTTACTAATATTCTTCATTGGAAGACTTTATTCAAACTTCTTCCTCGCTGCTCTCAACATCCGACGGCGGATTCAAGGAGAAGCGACTGAGGGGGACAAAAGTGATGTGTTCTCTTTAGCTACGTTCAGTTTCTCAGTGAGGCGACCTTCAAACCTCTTTTGTCCAAATTGCCGCTCCTCACTTGTGGAGATTCCAATAACGACACAGGCGTCTTTCCGTTATTCTCCTCATCACTGTGCCAATCGTTCCCATGACTGCTCTCATGTTTCCTATCTCTGCAATCACCTCTCCCATCTACACGGTAGTCTTCCATCCCTCCATGCTCATCGTTGTATGCATTCTTACAGCTATCCGAATTCATGTTCCTGTCTTCCTACAAACTTCCACTCCGGTATTTACACAGAACCCTGCCTTGGGGCCTCGGTGGTAGTGGTAGCACCACGACGGTCAATCCACGTGATCAAAACGCCTGACAAGTCGCAGATGAGTTGACACAGGATCGAATCCCACAATGTACAACTACGAGTGCCATTGCCCCCTTACATTCCACAATGAAGGAATAAGGCCATCGCTTTGTGCAGCATGTACGAGGCCTTGATTTATGCCAGGTTGCCAAAGTGACAGAAATAGAATAAAATAAGATTAATGATATACCAAAAGGATTTAACTCTAGGGGTGTGCACCGTAGCCGTGTTACGGCCAATACGTCCGGTTTATACGGATACGACATCGTACCGGGTGAGCAGGAAAATGATTTTGAAACGGCAAGTAACGGTACGGATGTCCGCCGTATACGCAATTTTTGTTGCGACTTTACGACCGGTTTTATGGATTTGCATAGGGAATCAGGGATGTATACAGGTCCATTCGGACCGATGCCGGTTGGTAATGCAACGGGAGTCATGCAATGTGTCGCTGATCTTCTTTCAACTCCGACATTCATCATGCATGGTCTGACCTGCGTCCTGCAAAGTACCAAGCTTGTTTAAAGCACAAATCTACTACTACCGTTGTCTCTTCTTTGTTCTATCTACTCTCCCAGCCTTGTATGATATCAGAATCTTACTACCAGACTCGGCTTTAAGACTATTTTCTTAATATTGCTCCTTTACTGATTTTCATATTCATGATCGTTATTAAAACCCAGGTATATATGACGGCTCCATAATCACCTTAGAGTATACTACGCTTAATCATTTTCATTTCTAAAGCCCTATCAACAAAGCAGATCCACTCCCATATGTCTAATAAATTTACTGCCTTTTTTTCGGATTTATCGAGATTCACTACGATAAGGTGGTGTATATAAACCCTCTGACGAGTCAGTCTATACCCCAGGTCTCTGCCATGACATCCCAACGCTCGTTGTTGCGGTTTTTACGTTTCTATACTACTCCCAAGAAACCTGAACCTCGTGGGTATGTACCCAAATACACTCAAGGTATTCTCCGTTGTTCTGATCACAATCCTACACATCTTGAGACTTGATCCTTTGTTTGATAGTTCTTGTTTTGCAACCTATTGCTTTATGCCGTTTCGGTATTCTCCGCTGGTTTTTCTCTGTTCTCTCTGCTCTCCTATGGCCAATCTTGATAATTTTCGTGACACCCTCGAATGTTTTGAAACATGTTGTCGAGCTGTTCTGTTCTCAGAAAGACAGTTTGACTTTGGCTCTTCCCATACTGTATGCCTCTATGACATTGTCCACATTTACCATTCGTGTGTGATCTCTTTTTTTTGTTTCATCATACACTGATTCTTCTTATAGTTAACATTTTTTCACCTTCCTTCTTTGAACTGAATAAACTCTTTCAGTTTCGACGTCTGAGGTACCGGCGCTACCACTGGTCACAAATACGTTTGCGTCACTTGAGGCGTATGGTTCGGAATGAGCCCATGACTATATTCATCTCAGGTGTAGGACAGCGTGCTATTCCTCTAAGTATGTGTTTTAATATTTATAATTATACTATACTGCATGTAGCTTCACTGATTGTGATTTCGATCCATCAGATGTCAAAGGTGACACCACTATTAGTGATGTTTGGGAGGAACTCGTTGCTCGTTGGGCTCTTCCACATTCTCCTTGGCCTCTCTCTTCTCAAAGGTACACCATTCACCATAGTGGACATCGTGCCAACCTTCAGTCAAATCAAACAATGGCGCAAATTGGGGTTGGGTCACTTTCCCACCTCATTATACGAGTGCACATTTTGGGTGGTAGTAAGTCGTCAATCTATTTTAATAGATCAAATTTATGACATTTCTGCCACAGCACATATATCCGGCCAGGCAACCAGATCGGCAGTCAATCAAGATGGCTCTCTGAAGGACGCTAGTGAGATTCGATGGTACAACTCAGCTGAGGATGACTCCGACAATCCAATTGCAGGAACCTCCACATCTACGAGTCAGTTAACTTCATTTTGTACATTTGAGAAATATAGACTGATACAAATTTTAATCCAGGCCGTTCAAAATGTAAAGTGGACAGGTCCCACATGAAGGCCATTATTGCAGCGGAACAAGACACTGACATTGATGAGCCGCACAAACCCAAGCGAAAGACACGGCAACGCAATAAGTCGAAATTGGAAAGTAATATGGACAATGATAGTGGAGGTGAATATACCGATGGTGAAGAGAGTGATGAATCAGATGACTCGGAGGTTGAGATAGAGATTTCGAATGAGGAGGCATGTCTCTTATCGATCATTTTTTATTTCACTATCTAAGTGATATCTAGCTTGCGAGCTCTTTGTCCTCAAAGACTATCCCTGAAGGCTCGAAGCGCAAATCTGCCAAGTCAAAGGGAAAGCAACCGGGTCGAGTTCAATGTTGGCATTCCCCTTCTATTGATGAGGTAGGGGATGAAGATACAACATCCCAACAGAAGGAGATTTTTCAAAAGGCGGGAGCTTCATTTTTATTTTTCACAAGTACTCTATTGATTTTTTTTACAGCGAAAACGTGCTTTGAACGACAATGGTGAGAAGGACATTGATTTTAAAATGCCTAGTCAATCTGAGGTCGTACATCTTTTTGAGCATCGAAATTTGATACCATCAATACTTAGCATTCCATTACAGCAAAATCATCGACGCAGGACAAGTAATCCAATATACTTGTTCTATGAACAAGTTCCTCTCAACGCAGATGGCCAGTCTGGTGCTCCCGGTGACAAGCATTATAAGTGCTATCATGGAAAGCGCAAGATTATTACGGTCAAGAAGACTATGAAGTCTTGCGTCACCAGTGAGGCTTTGACATGTAATAGTATTTTTTTTATTATGCTCATTACAACATTTTAGGTCTCACTTACCATCTGAAGTCGCACTTTTCTGCTATGTTCAGGCTGTATGAAATTTTGCATCAAAGTTCAGAACCTCCAACCTCCGAAGAGATCGAGATTGCTTCTGGAAAGAAAACTCTCAATCCAAAGTCAGTACATGC
>ML179193.1:40658-153800 GCA_004369135.1 Dendrothele bispora CBS 962.96 | reverse complement strand
ACACTCCGTTCCAGCTTCTGCACCTGTTCAACAAACCCTCTCTTCTAATTTAAACTCATTTTTTGCATCCCCGCAGAAGCGTAGTGTCACTGCTCACCATAAGCGGCCTTGGGTGGCTGGTGATGAACTTGAAGAGTTTTTTAAACTCGCGCCAGAAGACCTTGATTGTTGTGATCCCATTCAGTGGTGGTACTCTCGACAGGATCAGTTTCCCAACCTATATCGCCTTGCTCATGATTTACTTGCTATTCCAGGTACATTAAATTTTGCATGTCACAATTTCTCTTGTTGAAAGCAAATTTAGGTTCTGCCATTGCAGTTGAACGTGTCTTCTCAGGTGGACGAGATACTATCTCCCTTCGCCGAGCTAGTCTTAAGCCCGAGACTATTCAGGCACTTACGGTACTCAAGCATCATTTGAAGCTTCGTTGAAAGGCCATTTTAGAAGTTACTGGCAATGAGTGATTTGTCTTTCTTATCTCTACATAATACAATCTTTTGTTGAATTTTTTCACACATTCCCCCTTATATTTAATGCAATCTGTGTTTTTTTTAATTCCGTATTGCCGTAAAATGGTCGTAAGGGATGGTCACCGTACCGTTTGTCTTCAATGCTATTATTTTACGATATGTGTACGGCCAATTCGTAGGCATAAAATACCGTTTTCTGTACGGCCATAACCGTAACGGTATGGTGCACACCCCTATTTAACTCGTGGTAAAGTGCACTGCCACCCTGCGACTCCAGATAAGCAAGAACGAGTCCTCCTAAAGTCGGCCTCGTAAATAACGGAGGTTTAGTGGGTATTACCGCAAAGTCCGTTGAGTCCCACACTGCCACGTGGACAGCCGCATCGCCTGCGTAAATGCATTCCTACCGGGGCTGCGCAAGGACTATGTCCCTTTCACTGACCACGCGGTTGAGTAGATGACACTCGATGTCGCCTGTCTTGTCTTCAGACTTAACAACCAACAAAAAGTGTTACTCCAACAAAAAAAAAAAAAAAAAAAAAAAAAACAGAACCCTGCCCTTGTAGAAGCACACATCAGCACCATTGTCGCCACCCTGACTTTGTCCAATGTGTCCCTGAACAAGATCAAAGAAGTCGTGCACACCAGGACTCTCGTTTATGTTTTTGTTCGACGGGCTCCTGTTCACATGGATCCCGCTCGAGGGAGTCTCCAGAAGGTCTTGTAACACTTTCGCACGAACACTCGGTATGAACTAGTTGATTTACTTCTTTTTCTGTCTAATCTCATTAAAGCTTTGTTTTAATACAGAACAATCCCTGTGTCCCTACTCCGTTCGTCAGACCTTTTCATGCTGAGCAAGTTCAAAGCTCAGGTGAAACTCACCAAGGAAATCAGGATTCTTCTCGTTCGAGTTGGATATTGTCAGCGTCTGTCTTGTCCTCCTTGACGGTTTGGAAATCACGGCCGCCAGATCAGGAAAAAAGACCAGGAGAAGAAAGCGGAGGACTCAAGGAGTCAATTCCTGAGAACAACTCGGAGGTTCGAAAAACTTGTGAAGAGCCACGGTTCGATACTGCCGCTGTAGATGGTCTCGAGCGTGACGAAAAGAGTATGCCTGAACAGGAAGATGTAGACATTACAGACATCACCGACTGTTACATCCACGCAGATCCATCACCTTCAACTCTGCCTCGTTATTCCCTCGACTCTTGTCGGAACTTTTAACCCACTCATATAACAGCATGCTATGCATACCGATTTTTTCACCAATTTTCGTCATTGTAGTTCATATGTCCTTTTCTCTCTTTCCAAAGGTATGTAGCATAGATAAAGTATTTATTTCTCTATGAGTTTCCCGGTTATCCCCCAGTTGTCACTTTCTCAGTCTTTCTGGACCACTGTAATAATCAAAGAATCGCTTCGCGTGGCAGATACGAGGCCGAGTAACCGGGAATGAGGTCAATCAGGAAAAAATATTTGGCTACGTCACGCTACATAGACTATTTACGAGACGTTCCGATCTCCGCCCTGTGGAACTCCATAGATTTAATCTTTGATCGACGGCTAAGATCGTTAGACGTGATTTTTGGTTTTTGATTTGGTCCCGCTCCAATAAAGCGAGCGGAACGAAAAGAAGTCTAATGATTTGAACTTAAAACAGCTGGAATACCCGACCCAAAACCCCATTTATCCGCTGTTCCAGATCCGCAATTATGGTCGCATTGGGCTGTTGGCTCACACGCGAATTTCTCATTTTCATTGACCCAAAACTTCCAACGTTATTCCATGGACAGACCCGTTGCTGTAACCGTACTTGTCGCGTTGATCATCTGTGTCTCCACCGTCTATTCATGGCGGCGACGCCAAAAAGTCGTCAAAAGGCTCTCGAATTTTGGGGTCTTCGAGCGGATACCGTAAATGAGCTGCATGCAAAAATCTACAGTAGCCTGAAAATCCCGTGTCCCGTTTTGGAGATATATTCCCATCCGCGACCAGGCACTGAGACTGCTAAAAAGGTCCACGTGATCTGGCCAGGGATGGGAATATGTTGCCAAAACGAGTTCAATGGCCGCCACTGTCTTACAACACTCCATTTAGCGCTACAAGAGTTTTGTTTGTAGTTTCGCTGTTTAGGGTCACGGTTGAAAAGATGGTCTAGTAGTCAAAAAATAAGATTTTGAAGATATAGCTCAAAAAATCAGTCACACCTTTCGGGTCGAGGTC
Organism: Dendrothele bispora CBS 962.96; assembly: GCA_004369135.1. Taxonomy (NCBI): domain Eukaryota; kingdom Fungi; phylum Basidiomycota; class Agaricomycetes; order Agaricales; genus Dendrothele; species Dendrothele bispora. Next base: position 151,103 of record ML179193.1, on the reverse strand, counting down.
ATACCATCCGACAAGGAGGAGTGATCGATGTGGTTTACTAAAGATTTGGCACGAGATTCGGTGAAAACGGATTTGAGATTTTGAATGTCCATATACATAACCCTCCCTTCGTAAACTCGGGAGTGGGGGAAGTAGTCACACGTAAACCTACACCGAAATTCAAAAGTGAGCGCTAGAAATGGTGCAGGTCCATTCCAATTTCTGACATCGTTGCATACGAGTCAGAAGAATGGGTTAGTACTATTCGAGTCTCCCATGAGAACTACATAGAGAGACGATTCCATTTCCTTTTTCAAATTCAATGACGGCCTCTCAGGCCTGATATTCAAGGGAAGGTCGGTTTCAAGGGAAGGTCGGTTATAGTGACCAAAAAAAATAATGTGATAAAATGACGGGCGGCCGGAAAGGCGTTTTCCGTGCCTGTGGGAGTTTGTCTATCAGAAGCAGAATGTACGACAGAACGTTTATAAGTAGATTAGCGTTCAGGAGGCTTTGATCAACAAGTATGACTTCCCTCTCCTTTCGTGCTCGTCCTGGGGCAGTTGTCAGAGTGACACAAACTGTTGCTGGTCTTGCTCTTCGTGTGGAGGACTCAGGAAGCTCAACTCTCAATCACCATATTAGCAACGGTTCTGGTACGGCAGACCTATTTATTTACACATCTCATCGCTAATGCATCCAGTACAATCAGCAGAGCTAGACATTGGAGTAGATCTAAACAAAACTGGATTGACAATCTCCGTAATTCCAGCATCTAGTAGCGGGCTGACCTCGACTGAGGTTTCACCACAGCCACAAGGAATCTTCAATTCCACGGTCTCTCACTGGGCACATGACCGCGTTTGGCCATCTTCACCCTCAGACGCTGATTCTCTGCTGTTGTATAGTGAAGGTCGGTAGTCCTTTGGACCGTGAGACTAGTTTGACGCATCGCATGATGTCCAGAGAATACCAGCACCTATTCGAGGAGTCCGAATTCTTGCCACAGCGATATCCTTGAATTAAACACCCTGTTATCCTCTTTACCAACACGGTCGACATTGGATAGTGCTAGTTTAGACCCAATAGGACTGAATATCCCTTCCAGTGTTCCCGGCTGGCACCACTCCATGCCATCGGCAATCACTACAAGAAACGTGAATAACATGCAAGATTGCTCAGATGCAGGTAAGCCCTACTACAACTTTCAGAAAAGTTACGAATTCGAGAACAGATTCTCGTGATATCCGTTCCTCAGGCACATCAGAATCAGTACAAGACAACCATGTCTCAGTCGCAGAAGCACTTCCAAATCTCACATTTGTTAGTCAAACGAGAAACTCGCAGTTTCCCTGTAGAACGTGTGATCGTGTCTTTACTCGCGAATACAACCGTAAAGTTCATGAGAAGGCCCATACTACGAGAGCGGCAGGACCACACCGTCCACACAGTTGTCGAGAGCCCAATTGCAACACAACATTTTCGCGGTCGCATGATAGATTACGGTAAGAAGTTCTCATTCAATTTGAGCGGTGTTTTGAAGGACTTATAACAAACGGTGTAGACATGAAGTGCGAATACATGGTCACGAAGCCCACACTTGCGCCATTTGTAATAATATGTTTTCATCGCTGAAAAGTCTACAGAAGCACCACTGTAAATACTCTAGCACACAATCTTAGCGAGGCTACTGTATTGTACACTGATAGCTAAAAAATTGGACCTTCCATATCGCGCAGCCGTTGCAGAAGATTATGGTGTTCCCGATCCCGAGACTCGACACTACTGCTCTATCATCTATCGACTCGAACGAACCACAAGTTATAGAGTGGATGTGACAAGATAACAAGATAGCGTTCTTTCTCATTCATCGACCGTTTGTCTTAAGACAAAGAAGCCCTCTGATTGGCTGCTTGCCGCTTGCCGCTTGACGTCATTGATCACGGGAAGCCTCGAGCCGTTCGACCGTCGACCGAAGGGAGGGCGGTGACTCCGGTGAGAGGCTCCTGCGTCACCATCGCACGGGTAGCTGCTCGTTCAACTAACATAAAGGACGACTGTTTGTCTTAAGACAAGAAGACAAGGCAAAGAAGCTTGAATCCGATTGGTTGCCGTCTGCCATGGCATCACTCAATCACCTGACTATCGGCGTTAATTGCATTCTTTTCTTTCCAAGTTTCTTCAAGGCGATGGCCAAGCTGTCTCCCGTCTCTCGCAGCAAGCCTGCTATCTGTCTACTCTACCTCAACTGAAAGCCCTGTTGTATGTTTTGGATGCCTCTCTCTTCATATGAACACCAATGATTCTACCATGTTCTTGACATTTCCATGACTTCATGAAGAGATGTGGGCCCTCGCTTCGCGTGGCAAGTACGAGGCCCGGTAGTTTATTGATTTCTAAATGGGGTAAGTACGTGGGAACCTCTTTGGTCAAGTTTAGTAAGGACGAGTCCCTTACGGGCCTCGTCACTCGGCTCTTTGTTTACGGGTATACATGTCTCGATTTTTACATGATGACTCGGCTCTGTGTCTACCTTTACAGGTATATGTTTACTATATAAAAGTCTTGGAACAATGAAGTTGACGACATCAGTATTGTACTATATCCAAAAAATGTGAGTGATCATTTTTTGCATCGGTCTTCTTGCTCTAACTGGCAATCAGGTCGAGTGCTCCTGCTGATATCATTCCTCGAAAATCAAGCAACTGAGGGCGGGAAAATTCTGAATCTTCTCACGCAAACATCCCGAAGTCGTTCTCTTACAATTTAACATGATTACACGTAATATCATCGCTGAAGATACAGATATCAACTGGACTCTGTTTTTTGGGATGTGGTGAAATGAAGTTTGTCCATCGTGACGGATCATGATGGAAGTTGGACTTAGTTAAAGAGTAGTTATCATTATTATACTGGAGTTGGCCCTTGTTAAAGTTGAGGCGGCCTTCAGGTGCTCTGGAATCTATATACTTATGGATGTGGTCGAAGTTGAAACGTTAAAACCCGAAGTTTGATTGGTGGCCTGACCACCGGATTCAAACAATGACCCGGGATTTCATCAACCATACTATCGTATTTCAGGAAATGCAAACGACAAGGATATGTCAACTCACATTTTGCGAGTACTTCCCTTTGTTTCTGAGGCTCGACAAATTTTTGGGGGCAGTAATGGATAAGTACAAGACTGGCACAGTGCCAGTTGAGTAGAAATCAAATAGCGGGAGGGACTGAAATGCAATTTGCATATCCTTGTCGTTTGCATTTCTTAAAATACGATAGTAAGAACGTTTCAACGTAAATCCTGTGATAGCACTATATGTATGTATCCAGAGTCTTGCTCTACTAACAGACAGAAAGAAAAGAAATGTCGTTCACTTCGACGACAACTACGAGTTTTGCCTGGGTCTCACTTTCAACGGCATTTGAATTCCTTCTTCCTCTTTTCCTCTCACTAGAGGTGCCGCCGCACCTTGCGCAGTAATAAAGATATCGAGCTTTGGATCGATAGAAAACTCGAATGCGGAAACGATTTCGGTGAGAATGGTTTGCATTTCCATTAGGCTGTCAATTCAGAGTTGAATAAGACCTTCTGTAAGTAGAGCAACCTAGAAGGATGATAGCGACTTACGCAAATCGCCATCCGATACATGCTCTGAGTCCATTACCTAACCAGAAAATCGTTTGAGTAGAGCACAAGAAACTTGGGCATAATGCTCACTAAAACTCAACAAATTAGCAAAGATGCCGAGCGTTGTTTCTTTTTTGAGGCTGTCGTTGATGAACCTTTCCAGGTTCCAAGTATCCGCATCTGGTCCCCAGACAGATTGCAGCCTAAGTATCAAGTTGATCACTTTTGGATCAAAAGAACTGGACTTGGAATGCTTACCGATGATAATGAGAAACATTTACACCAATCCTTTGCCATTTCCTCCCCGGAATCTTGGTCAACCTCTCCCCAGATGCAGAGATAATTGGATCAGAGAGTGGGATGATATCATTGCGATCGGCATAGCGAAACTTGTTGACGATGACTGGGTACAAGCGGAGTGCTTCCTGTAAAGTTCAAGTTGAGTACATTCTATGACCCAGGAATAATGACGATCGTCACTCGCCTTGATGCATGCATTGGAGAAAGCCATTGAGTCGCAATCACTCCAAGTAAAACTTTCGCCATCTGCCTTATGTTTCTTAACCTCTTCAATCTCTTTCAAAACTCTCTCTAGGTGTTCTGGGTGTCTAGACAGCTCGTAAAGAAGCCATGAAGATGTGATCGCGATGGTCTCATGACCTCCAAGGATGATGGTCCCCATCTGATGAAGAACTTCCTTGTCATCGAGACGTTTGCTAGGGTCTTCGAGGGAGTTAGACTGGACTAATTTTGTCGGAAAAAAAGTTTCGTCATTACAATGGGATCAGCATTATAACGGCATCATAAATCAGAACCAGCATTATAACGGCATCATAAATTGGAACCGGGCCGTTGTAATTGCTTATGATCATGGGAACAACCAAGGCCAAAACGGCTTATAGAAGCAATGCTGCTTCGCAGACTTGGTTCTCCCCCCACCCTTCCCTCTCATCCGTTCTCACCTTGTAAATTTTCATCTGTCACCTGGACTGGGAATAATAAAGGACTCCTAGATGACTCCTGAACCAGGTTCTTCTCGTATTAATCCAGATACTGGCAGGACAGAAAGATATTGTTCTTGTGGTAGTTGGATTGGCACGCAGGGCTTCAAGCGGCATGCCAAATCTTGCCAAAAGCAAATGAATGATCTTATACAGACAGTCAACTATGAACAGCAAGCCCTGCACAGTAGGTTAAATTTCCATAGAAATTGATATCATGTATTTAAAATAATATGGTATTATCAATGTTACAATAAAAGGATCAAGTACTCAACACCCACAAGGTCAACCTCTGCATTATCAGGATTCCTTGAAGCTGATGTATATTTCATAGGTCATACAAGACTTATTTCTCAGCATCCAATACCATCTTATCAGCAGGATGATATACTCAATGAAACAAATGTGTCTGTTGGAGATGTTACTGAGCAGTTCAGTGAACAGATTGGTGAGTTTCCCTTGGTAGGTCAGAATGGCTTGAGAGTTTGGTTTATGACATACTTATAAGATACTGAAACATCAGGAGACACAGATGTTGAGATTGATGATATCAGAACTGAGTTTCATCCATACAGTGGAAAGCCAGTGCTGATACAGCCTTTTGAGGAGTTTGGATTTGAGAACAGATCAGATGTGCAGGTCCCTGAGGACTTTGAGCCTTGGAAACCTTTCCATACTCGGTTTGATTTTGAAGTTTCAGAATTTGCATTGCGTGCTGGCCGCAATAATGAGCTTACAAATGATTTGCTCCATCTTCTCAACAAGTCCCATTCTAATAATCTTACAATAAAAAACACCGCTGAGATGCAGAAGTTGTGGGAGTTAGCAGCCTTCAAAACACCTCAAGTGAGTAAATTATAAATGCCTGAAGACACTATTGACCTTGAATCAAAGTTTCAGAAAGAAGAGTTCTCGGTGGAATATCAAGGGGAAGACCAGACATTCTCTGTTTTATTACGGCCACTGTGGGATTGGGTAGAAGAGATTGCCACAGATAAGGATCTTGCCCCAAAGATGCAATGGGATGCATGTCGACATTGTAAATTTGATGGTGAGGACTGGGAGCGATTTATTGAAGAACCCTGGACAGCAGATTGTTGGTGGAGTATTCAGGTTGGTGTAAAATATTTCTCTAAGCCTCTGTCTTCCTGCTGTCTGATTATTTCTGGTTAAGTCTGCCTTGCCAGTTGATGGGAAACCTTTTTCAATCATTTTATATTCAGACAAAAATAAACTGTCATCATTTGGCACCCAAAAAGGTTATCCAGTAATAGCTCGTTGTGCAAATCTGCCATCTCATATCCGCAATGGCAATGGCAAAGGGGGTGGGCGCATTGTGGGTTGGCTTCCTGTGGTCAGTGTTTATTTATCTTGGGACTTTTCAACAGCCTAACACTTTTTTAGGTGGATGAAAAGTCATCAGAGTCAGGAAAAACAGCATGGGTTAATTTCAAGGCCACTGTCTGGCATAAAGCATATTCAAAAATCATTGAATCTATTGTGGCATACTCAGAGACAGGAAATGCACTTGACTGTGGTGATAATGTTCCTCGGACATTATTCCCTATCCCTTTTATAATGTCTGCTGACTATGAAGAGCAGTAAGGAGCTCCTCAATTTATTTAATTTGTGCTACTATCTAAATATGTTTTTGTAGGTGTATGATTGCATTGATCCGTGGTTTCATGGGGCTTTGTCCATGTCCCAAATGTCTGGTTCCCAAAGAGCAGCTCTCTAATCTTACTCTTAAGCCACAACTCCGAACCCAGCACTCTACAGAAAGGCTCATGACACAAGTTAGGTCTCAGAGTCGACAAGATGCTAAAGAGGAGATTCTGAAAAAATATGGTTTGAGACCTGTAGAGGTAAATTATAGCTTTCTGATGTCTACAGCTTATTGAGCTCTTTTGATTATAATCTAGAACACATTTTTCCAACTTGCTCACATGGATCCTTATGCTGCCTGCTCTTTTGATGAGCTTCATTTTGATAGCAGTAGACTGTGGGGTAACCATCTTTTTGAACAATTCAAAGCACACTTAACGGTTGCAGGAAGAGATGCAGCAGTCAAGATAAATACAAAGTATTTCTTCCAGTTATTCCAAGATTAATGACTTATTATGATTTACCAAGATTTGAGAAAATGCCCAGTTGGAGAAATCTCACTCATCATAAATCAGTCACCAATCTCTCATTCAATGATGGTTCCAAACATCGTGATATCTCAAAAGTGGGTATTTGAGAATAGTAAATGAAACACACTTCTGAACTTTTGAACTATTACTGTAGATATTTCTTTTTGCTGCTCATGATGTGTTTGAGGATGATGAGGCTGGTTTCCAGCTACTTAGGTGTCTCAGAGCATATCAAAATATGACAATGCGGGGTGGCTTCAATCTTCAGACAACAGGTAGAATTGCTTGTGGAAGAGCAGCAGTCTTTACCTTCCTTCAGATGTTATCAGTAAGCCCTTCTTTAATTTGTCTTTGGAAATGGCCTAATCCATAGTTTGCATTGATCTTTGCCGAGATACATTTCCCTCACAAAAGACACAGAAATAGAGAAATCTTGGAATTTCCCTAAAATGCATTATCATGTGCATCAGTTTGATGACATTCAAAACAAGGGGGTTCAGTCTGTGTTTGGAACAAAGCCAAGTGGCCCGGAAAATTGCCCAGAGATAATGCCCAATAATCTATTGGTAATTATCAATTATTTTCAATCACCTCCATAATGTCCATAATTATCAGTCATTCTTGAGCATCCAGATCTTACATTCAGAATTCCAGGTAATTACAATGAACTTCCAGATTCATTATGGATATTATTAGTAATTCTTGAGCATCCAGATCTTACATTCATAACTCAAGATAATTACACTGAAGTTCTAAATTCATGATGAATATTATTAGTATTTCTTGACCATCCAGATTTACATTCATAATTTAAGAGAATCACACCAAAGTTTCTCATTATATTTTATAATTTTTATTCTGACTGTGAGATACATATAACAGTAGAGAGTCAATGTAGAAACACAACATGCCTGATATCTGGAGAACAAAACAATATCCATGGTGCATGCTGAGGGTTTCGGAAAGTGAGACATGATTTCGATGTTACTGTTGTATAGCATTCAATTCTGAATTCACGTCGATTTCACCAAAAACACGGGCACGTGACAGGATTACTAAACCCGCGCGCGCGCGCAAAATTTTCCAAGTCCCACCGCCCTACATAATCTTACCGGCTCGTTCTCAACAACGACACGGTGAAAAAAATTGGAATTTTGTACAGAGCTGTATATCATAGTATAGGTCATGTAGGTAATGTATTTTTAAATATACATCATCACTCAGCCTGAATTCAGTACCGCATTATATAGAAACATAGCGGGAAACCCTCTTCTCTGATTAAATCTTTGTCCACGTAGTGCTTTGAGTTCCAGTGTGGCTCGGAAATTATTCACGGACTGTTTCATTCCACGGGAATGTTGTTATGTATCTAAGTTCCTGAGCGGCTGAGCCAGCGACTTAAAGTTATGGATGACTGAAGCGGTCACATGACTACTTCAAGCGGAGCTGCAAATTTTTGTTTATCAACTCGAACCTTCTCGCGTCGCGCTCTTTACTTCACTCCATCATCCTTCCGCACGGCTTTCTTTCTCCCTCCACTTTAACATCAGCCGTTCTCCTTGTCCGACAGTATCTGTCTTTCTGTTGTCTTTGCCGTGGTCCATGCCATAACTGGAACCCTTACAGTCCTTTCTTTCTCTCAACGCAAACCCGGTCCCTGGCGCACACAATCCGCATCGCTGGCCTCGAACCATGCAAGGACATTAGTCAGAGGAGTTGTTGGAGCTCTAACGTGAGTAGGTTTTTTTTTAGCCTAGTTTGTGTGTTGCGAGGCTGTAGCCTCAGTACATCGTCTCAGTAAGTTTTTCTCATCATTTCCACTGCGTCAAGAGCTGACATTCCTCCTTTTCTGTAGGTCTTTAATTAGATGGGTTTTCTGAAGCCTCATTACATTGTCTTGGTAAGTTTCTCTCATCATTCCCACTGCGTCAAGAGTTGACATTCCTCCTTTTCTGTAGGTCTTTATTGATGGGTTGGTTGTGTGCGTTCATGCCATTTGTATGTTTTATTCAACATGTCTACTCTGAATTTGCTGACTTACTTTTTGTAATTCTATGTAGCTTGACAACGAAAATGTGCTTCTTATGAGTCGTAACCCCCCTAGGTACACATCCTAACGTTGCTCTGCTTTAGAGTAGCTTGGTAATCTGTAGAGTAGTGTACTAATTTTATGCTTGATTATCAATCATGATAAAAAAAAATAGTAATTTTTTGGACTTCCTCCAATGTGTGATTAGCATGTCAAAACCAATGATAACAGCGGAGAATAAAAATAATGTATTGATAAATGTCCAAACCCTGATGCTGAATGCTGCAGAATTATTCATAATGACAAAGAATTACAGAGGGGGGGCTATAGAATTACTAATAATTACTGATAATGCTGATAACTCCGTAATGGTCATAATTTATGATAATTCTAAGGAATTCCTGGTCATTACTTAGTATTATCTCTGGGGGGTTTTCCTGATCAGTGAAAAAATGCATGGCAATCTGAGGAACATCTATCATCAAAGAATAAACTTCAAAAATGTTCCTGAACAGGTATGTGGCTTATACATTGAATACTTGTAGATTTTTTTGCTCAAATATATCTTTACTTAGATTCTTCGTATTGAACACCAGTTTTTGGTGGCTGATATCACTTACTCACAAGTTGATTCCTTGGATGAGTACATGCAATCAAAGGTTGAAGAAGATGAGCTGGCTGAGGATAGTATTGGAGGACACCATTTTTCCCTTGGTTCCAAGTGCAAACCTCTCACATTTGAAGAGCTTGAAGATCTACACAAATCTGAACAATCGTATTCACGGTTCAGAATACGTTTGGGCCAGTTTATGACAGGATTTCTCCCTGCTAACAATATTCCCCTCCCAAATGGCAAGGAAGTTAGATACAGTTCAAGTGATATGGTATGAATATTTAACTCATTTTACACAGTGGAGTGGCCGAAAGGTGAACTGGATGAAGGTTGTTCTGACTTGTGTATCTACGACGACAAATCTGCTACTCTAAAGCCTTAGCCAAATACTACCAAAGTCCTTCGTAAGCTTCTCAAATAGGCTAAATCTAGATGATCACGTGACCTAGGAATGGGGATTTCCCCATTCCATGTGCCCCCTCCGAAAACAAAGCGCCGTCCCCGGCGCTCGATCAAACCTAAAACCTAAATCCGTGAGACCACAAACTGACGCTCGCAATTCTTCTAGAGCCCTTCTTCTGCGTCGAACCATTCTTCCTTTTCCTCTTCCAAGTCCAACTCTACTTCACTCTTTTTGTCCGTAATGTCCTTCCTATCCAACCCTACTTCACTTTTTTCGTCCGTAATGTCCTCCCTATCCGCTTTTTCCTCCAACTCCCGTTGTTTTTGAAACAACTGTGTTCCTTCCCGCGCTTCAAAACTCCGCAAACGTCCCGCGCTAATTACAGCCTCCACGGGTTCTCCTTTCGTCGTTTCCAACCTATACCCATTAACCAACCGCTCCACCACCCTATGAGGCACGGACCAACGAGGCACTAATTTATTCTCTGCTTGGTGCCCGTCCTTTTCCCTTCGGATTTGCACCAATTGGTCCTTTTTAAATATTACTTCTCCTGGTGCCCGCCGCAAGACCCTCCTATCAAATGCTTCTTTCCTCTTCAAGGTGTGCCTTACGATTAGATCATATCCGTCTAGCCGCTGCTGCTCGACGTACGCCATTTGAACTCTGACGTCCTCCAATCGCAACACTGACGAACTTTCTTCTATAGGTGTCGGTACCGTATTGATGACCATGCCCAACATCAATTCCTTTGGGCGGAATTTCAACGCGGGTAGTATTCGCCAATTTAAGATCCGTATCGCCTCCTCAAAGTAGTCAGGACAATTATAGGGTATGTCGGATTTTTTAACTGCTGCATCCTCGTCTTCACCCACCGCTCTCGCACACAATCTTTTTAACACTTCTAATAACAGCCTATTTGTTCCCTCTACTAAACCATTCACCCACGGCGAGCATGCAGCAATGACGTGGTGAGTGGTTCCCCACTTTTGGCAACACCCCCGCACCTCCTGGTTATTGAACTGCGATACAGCACCATCGCTCTGGAATGTTTCTGCCAGCATGAACTCATGGAATATATGCTCCAACGAGTCTACCGTTGTTTTTGCGCTCCCGTGCTTCTTGAACTTGAATCCCCAGACATGTTGTGAGTACACGTCCAAATATAATCTGACGGTGTGATAACCTCCTTTCCCTGGTTGCAGTTTCAGGTAGTCGCCCACAAGAAGCTCCATTGGGTGACGGCGTGTTATTGGATTCAACAGCGCATGTAGGTGAGAGCCGCCGAAGTTTTTACACTTTGGACAATCTTTGATGGCTGTCGTGATAGATTCGTCGAGACCTGGGCTACGTATGCGATCCAACAGTGCGAGCTTCACAGCGTCGCGGTGCCAGTGTCCTCCTCTTTCGTGCTCTTCTTTTGCTAGTGTCACTGCCTCGGTACGTGGGACACATTCCACCCTCGCCCTACTTCTCACATCTGACTTGATATTAACCTTCCACAGTTTCTTGTCTTCAATCATGTACCCCTTCACTCGGTGTCTTGCCCTTCGTCTTTCCCTCAGCGTCTTCCCCTCGTCCACTTTCAGTAATGACTCGATAACCTCTAGGTAGACAGGTTCATCCTTGAACCGTTGTCGCATGTCGTCGACCTCCCCTGAAACTGCCACCTGCAGAACGTCCTGCACCAGTCCTAACCGGCTATCCCAATCCTGGCTCACGGTCCAGTCGCTACCGTCCTTTCCTCCTCTCAGTGTTTCTTCCCACATACGACTCAACCCATCTGCGACAACATTTGTTTTCCCTGGGATATGCCACACGTCCTCAATACGATGCCCAAGGATGCCGTCACGCCAACGCGCATGTGTAGAGTTCAGATTTGGGTTTTCGAGGATGTTTCGCAATGCAATACAATCCGTTTCAATTTCGATTGGATAACCCCAGGTGATGTCGGCAAATTTGTCTAGAGCAAACTTGAGAGCTGCAAATTCGAGTATGAACAGCATATACCTTTGCTCTGCCTTGGAGGTACGTTTTGAGGCAAAAGCGATCGGATGCGTTCTGGTGACTGTTTTCCCATTTGGCAGGGTTGTTTCGAATTGCTGTGTGAGCACGCCTGCGAACCCTTCCTTGCAGCCATCGGTGGTGATTATAAAGTGAGTACTGTCATACTTTGGTGCCCGCAAGACTGGTTCTGACGTTAGAACCTTTTTCAAACCCAGGAATGCTTCGGTATGTCTTCCCTCCCATCTCGCCTTGAGTTTATGTGCCCTCATCACACTTCTATATTTCTCCTTCCTGTATCCTTTTGGCAATTTCGTGATAGCCTCCTGTAGCAGGTTTCGCAATGGCATCTCCAACTTTGCATAACCCTTGATCAAGTCCCGAAAATGGCTAGTCAGACCCAAGAACGATACTAGGTTGAGCCCGTCTTCCGGCTGAGGCCAGTTGACTATAGCAGTGAGTTTGGACAAGTCAGGTGCTACCCCGTTCTTGCTCACGCTAGCACCAGCGAAAATGCCCTTGCTCATGAAGAATTTTGACTTTGAAGCAGATAATGACAGCTTCTTCTCGCGGGCTCGCTGTAGCAGTCGCCTCAGCTTTCGCATTCCCTCTTCAAAGGTATCCGATGCTTGAGCTCCATCGTCGACAAACAACTCGATATCACCATCATGCAGAAGATCATGCAAGTGGGTTGCGGTCATTTGTGCAAATGTAGATGGAGCACCGGTAAGTCCGAATGGCCTACGCTTATACCAGAAGTGACCACGCCCTTCTACATAGAAAGATGTATACGGTCTTGATTCCTTGTCGACTTCGCATGCGTAGAACCCCGATGCAAAATCGAATAGGTTGATATAGCGATGCCCACTAACACGCTGTTGCTTGAGGCGTATGTCTCCTTGTGGCATAGGTGCGATTTCCGTGACTTTGTTAACTTCGGCAAAATCCTGACAGATGCGCCATTTGTTTGTAGACGGAGTGTCTCTGGGTGTTGGCTCGCTGCGCGGTGGGAGGTTGAATGCGGGCTCTAGACCAGCAGCCAAACATTGGTCGTTAACACGGTGTCGCAACTCTTCCAACGTAAGACCACCTGACTCGTGTGCTTTCTTGGCTAATGTAATTGGTGAAACACACTTGACTCTACTAGGGTCCACTTGCTCGATGATGTCTGCTGCCAACATCTCGTCCAATTTATCATAAAGGTATTCGTGCTGGGGTGGGGAATAATTCCGTGGTTTTGGGGATGTGCTGAATTTGGTGCCCTCAGGTATGTTGAGTTTGTGTACAGCCCCATCTACCGCTTCAACCTCGCTAACTGAGAGTGCAAAAGTGTCTTCATATGCTCGTAACAGGTCCTCGACTTCCTTCCGTTGTTCTGGGTTCAAGTCTGGACCGATTTTGACTGCCTCCATAATTGCCTGGACGCGACGTGGGTTAAATGGATCGTTCTTTTTCGTGAAGATGTCAGGATCGTTCCTCAGATCTTCCGTTGGGATCTCAGTACCCAGGCCATTGGATTCCTCGACCTCTACAACGTTAACCACGTGAGTCGTTTCATCTGCATTGGAATCCATGTTAATATTTGGTCCTTTAGGAATACTAGTTTGAGTCAGAACTTCCCTCGAGGGGGGTGCGTTACTTCCCCCCACTGAGCTTCTACGCAGTGCCATTGGCTTTTGGTTTTGTAGGCTTCTCCTTGTCTCTCCATCTGTCACCTCCACCGTGTCGTCATCATAACGATGAATGGCTTTGAAAGCCTGCAATAGTGGCTTGCCGACAAGAAAGTCCCAGCTAGTCCCTCCCTCAAACACTTCAAACTCGCCCACTGCTTTAACACCATCTATCTCAAAACCTCCTTTCCAACGTCCCACTGATGGTACTTCTGTTCCATTTGCCATACGAAGGGTGCAGCGAGAAGGCAACAGCCGGTGAAGATCGCCTTTGAGCTCATGATACTTGCTCGTCGACATGGCTGAGACCATAGCCCCATCATCAAACAATCCGTCCACCGATACTAATCGTCCCTCCCAACCTACAATCGAGATTCTATGCACAAATGGAACGACTCTCGAGAATTGTTCGCCCACGGAATACAAGTCAAAAACAGTTTGAGATTTCGAGACTTTGTCTACTACAGGAGTCGGTATGACATTTTCCGTGGGGTTAGAGTCCATGTCCCTGACAGCCACCTCCACACCACCAGGGACTCCTACACTTCCAACTGAGCTAGTTTTTTGGGCCGTCCGTTCGCTCTCTATGCAGACGGCCCTTCCCCATTTCCCGAGTCGTTCTCCACTGACCCTATAGCTACAAGGTTAACCTGTTGAACCCGGTTACGACGAAATGCAGTAAGGTATGTGAAACAAAGGCGTCGCCAATCCTGTTCACGACTGGGTAGCCATTGCTCACGAGGAAGTGCACAGAGAGGTCCTATGTGTCCATGAGAACCACACTTGAAACACTTGCCAGAGCATGTGGGTGCCGTTCCTGGTGTTAGCGGGTACGGTTTGGTATGATCGACTCGAGCATTGGCACCATGCTGCTGCTCCCAAGCTGTGATCTGAGCCTTGTATGCGGTTTGTCCTCCAGGTGTGTTGGGCTGATGTGAAATAGAGTCGATGCGTGCACGAAGGTCTGTTAACTCCTTTTCCGATAGAGCCGGCAGTGATGAGAACGCATTGATTGTTTGACCAGGAACACGTTGATAGATTACGTTTGGGCTCCACCACTTTGACTGGCTGAAAAACGAGGAGGAGGAGGTATATCATTGATTGTTGTATTGGCCATGGCATGACGTAAGGGTGCTGTTGGTGAGGAAGGAAGCTGGGGAATACGTATCCGTTGTATCTCCACTAGTTGGTTGGTAATGGCTCGTTTCTCCATGCGAGCCTCATGAAGACGTCTGGAGATGCGTGTCACTGTGTCGGCCGACAGACCCTTTACCGCTTTTAAGTACTCCTCCCAATTCGCATACTCTCCCTTCAACTCGTCCTGCAATGCATCGGGCACATTCTGTCGGACTTGACCCAAATAAATCGAGCTTGTTGAAATATTTACTCCAGCCCCTTGAACCATTTCTCTAACTTTTTCTGCCCAAGCCATATGTGTAAACACCTCTTGGCCGTAAAGTTCCACCTTTTTCCCAATGTCCTCTTCTGCCAGTTTATGTCCCAACAGTTCTACTTCATACTCCGCCCTCGTCTTCTTTGCTGACTTGACCTTTGGCCAACAAGCCTCGAATGCAGCTATGAAAGAAGCCATAGAACTCTTCTGTTCCACGGTAAGTCCGTCAAACCATTCGTCCGCAGCACTACCAACTGAACAGTACAGATGAAACGATGAGACCTTCTCCTTGTCCTCAGCGTCCTTTTTGAGCTTCGTGAGAGATAGCTGCCATTTCCGTAAAAAGTTGTGCGGATTTTCTTTCGTGTTAGACCCGTCGCCCACAAATGGTTCTATATCCATTGGTTCAATATCAGTGTCCGAGTCCGATTCGTTTTCGACGAGTGGGGGAACAGCGACTGGTGACGTTTCTGGTGTGAAGTGCGGATGTAGATTTGGGCTGAGGCTGAGGTCTGAGAAACCAGGAGTATTTGAACGAGAGCTGGATAACGAAGATACAGTGGACAAAGTGCGAGAACTTGGATTGGAGAGCGTATCGGGGTCACCCCAACTTGCCGGTACAAGGGTAAATCTATTTCGGAATGCCGTTGGTATTCGGCGCGGTGGCAGTTGGAATGTAATTGCTGGAAGCGCTGGGTCATTTTAATTGACCTCAAGTCTGGTGGGAGATGCGGGATACGGGATGCTGGTTGCGTGATACGGGATACGGGATACAAGACTACAGAGGTTGAGAATTTTGCAAAGGGTGAATCGCACTCTCGTCACCAAGATGGAGTGGCCGAAAGGTGAACTGGATGAAGGTTGTTCTGACTTGTGTATCTACGACGACAAATCTGCTACTCTAAAGCCTTAGTCAAATACTACCAAATGCCTTCGTAATCTTCTCAAATAGGCTGAATCTAGATGATCACGTGACCTAGGAATGGGGATTTCCCCATTCCAACAGTAATGGTACAACTCATGTATAACCACAGATCACCCCATTTCAATTTCTCAAAATCAACTATGAATCAATGGAAAGCTGGAGAATAGAAACTGATTACCTTCGTTGCAACCCAAGTTTCCATATGCGTAACCGTGCCCGATTTGATTATGTTTTATTCAAGAGAACGGAAGTGGATTTCCGGTTTGCGCAAATAATTCAGCTTTTCACTTGCCATGCTCACGGGAATATTTATGCTGTGGGATTTGTTCAGCCTTATAAGGTTACCCGAGCACGTTCCATGCATGACCGTCGACTGGGTTTAATCCGAATTCAGAAGGAGGAACACACTGATTTCATTCCCATTCATTCAATCATCCGTAAAATTCTAGCTCCTGCTGTCAATGAAGAGGATCCATTAATCTCCGATAGATGTGTTTTTGATTTGCTGGATGGAGACTTGTTTTTACGGATGAAGGACATGTTTCCTGGATTTACTGATATATCCGAATGATGTAATAGACAGTGAACATGTGTACAGATTATCTACAAAATTGCGACACATGTTGCGCTTGCAAAATTCACAATGGAAGGTATTTTTGATGGTCACAATTAAGGTTATCTACTGCCTCAAGGCCCCGCTTATTTCAGTACTAATAAAGCTGGTTGTGCACGTTGTATCAGAGCCCATCTTTCTGTGCCACTTAGACATCGTTCAGCTTCTGCAGCAGCCCAATGGAATCAGCCTCAGGAATTCAGCCCGGGTCCTTCAATGACGGCAGGGAGAGCGACGATGATCTGCTCCCAATCAGTACTCCAACCGGCCCAAATGTATCACCAGCACTTCTTCTCGACGTATGTATTGTGTGCCACTTATTGTCCGTAGATTTTTTTATGGATATTAATTCTCCTTCTTGCACTATAGGCTCTTCGTAGCTCCCAGTTGCAGAATCAGGAGCTTAGGGCACGTTGCACGGCACTCAGAAAAATCAACGCCGATCTTCAAGCCCAATTACAAATCAAAGTTCACAGTGGTCGGGGTCGTAAAGCAAAACAAGCGGACATACCATTTCAGGATCAACTCGTTTTATATGGTAAACGCTATGCTCTGATGCATGAGCCTTGGGTTGGATACAAGTATTTTTTTGCGACCACTTCCACACGATGCACCTGGCCCTTATTCACTTGCCCGATTTGAAAATTTTACGACTTACCGTTACGGAGATATCGCGGAGCTGCATGACTATCTCGGTGATGTACCTGATCTCAAGCATGCAGCAGAGACACTTCCAGGTTTTCGGGATGAGGTGCATTGAGATCATTTATTATTACAACAATTATAACTAAATACCTCTTCTATCATTAGGTTGTTAAACAAGTTGGAAACGAAAGATCGGTCTCGCTCAAAACCCTTAGAGACAATGCCATTTATATATTTTGCACCCTCGATGTCCCGAGTACAATCTGGAAAGCAGCTGCCGGAGCAGAGCGTGCGAAATTGAGCATTCTAATGTCGCTTCTCCTTGAACCCGGAAAATCATTGGTTAAAAGTACTTTTGCGCCTGTCCTCTACCACAACTGTGACATCAGGTCGACACATCTGTTCATGAATGAATATCAGCCAAAGGTGTGTCCGACATTAAGATATTGAATGATTTTTCTTGCCATGTACTCACAGAAAATATATCTTAGATTATCCGAGTAGCATTGTTTGGTGGAGGTGCAATTCAAGCAGATCCCGAGGCATTTCGTTACACTGGAGGCTTGTTGGGTATGATGTGGGGTGTCAATAGAGTAAATGCATCTCTTATCGCATGGTCTGCGATGATAGTAAGTCAACTTTATTTTTTTACGGTTCATTTATTCTGATATTGAATCAAAATCAGCTTCGATTTCTCCTTTCGGCTGATCAAGTTCTTCAGGAGACGGGAGCAGTCACGAAAATTGCCTACCGTACAGATTTCTTCAAGTATTGTCAGATGATCATCAAACACGAGCATCTAGAATCTGATTTCGGCAAGCAACTCTTCAAATTCTATAACAAACGAGTTTTTGTAGGTTTGCCTTCAGCGGGTCCGGAGTCTGATGCAGAGAATTTTGATGGGTTGAATGAGATAGATGAGATGACGGATTTGATGGATCGTCTCTCTGCTCCTGGTGCTGGAGATCTGAACCCACCCAACACACCTCTGGTTACCACAATCTCACCGTTGCCATCAGAAGTTTCTATTGCACCTGTCATTGAAGCCGAGCACACTAATTTGGAATCACATGCAGTCTCTCCAAGCCCTACAGCCCCCACCCCAGTTCCTGCCCCTCGTGGTCGTCGAGGCCGCCCAAGATCGAGTCCTCAAGTACCAACCGAAGTGGACTCAAGTGTGGAACCGGCTCCAGTAGCTCCAATTCGTAACACCAGACGTACTGCTCGAAAATGATAGTTTTTCTTTATCTAGTCACAACATGTACTTAGACCATACTATCGAGATGATTTCCGTTGTAAAGATATCAATGAATTTGAGACGGTGACTTGCGACAGACAATGATCAAGTTTATATACATACCTAGCCGTTAATAGTTAAATAGAGCTTGGGGTTCCTAGTAAATACAGGCATATGGTCCAGTGGTATATTACCCTGGCGTGATGTTACAGCTATCATAAGGGTCGTTGGTTCGATTCCTGGGTTGTCCATTGTATACAATGTACAATAGGCGGTTGAATCGGTAATGTGAATAATTTTTTCCTGAAACATAAGGATCGCGTGTGCATTATGCTTTGCCGGCTGGACTTTATAATGCGTCATAATTACGCTAGCCGAGGACTTTATAATGATTTCCTCCCTGCCATAATGGCCCGTAATGGCCTATTCCATTAAGGTCATCATAAGCGCTTACAGCCGCTTACGGCTCCGTATTTAAATTTCCGACATTCGCAGAAGCCCAGTAAGCCGTGGATGAGAGTTGTAAGATTAAATCAGAGTACTCACCCAAGACACTGAGGATGTCTTTATGTCCCTCGTCTATATTCTGAATCTTGGATTCCGCCTTCTTCCGGAAGATCGTTTCTGCAGTTTTCGTTACTGTTGAGAGCCAAAGATTAAATCTTTTGTCTTCTTTGGTCCAGGTGAAGGGCACCTCTGGGTTGAACTAATTGTTGACAAGGATTGAATGAATAGAGAACGCTAGCAAAGCCGTTGAGAAGAACTTACGGGGTTCCAGAACACGGGATCAACAAGAAATTGACGACGGAGACCACGGAGAAACATGAAGATTTGGATATACCAGGACCAAAGCTGTCATCGCTGCAAGGAATTACGGAAGCTGAACAAAAAAACTCTCAATGAGTCGGTTAGAGAGAAAGAGGTACTTACTTCATATGCCTAAGAATCTGAGTAAGGACATTATCGTCTTCGTCCAGAGCCCCGAAATTATTTTCGAAAGCGGCTTGTCTGATTACGTCCAAAGCGAACCTGAATAGCCACCCTAATACGTCGATCACTTTATATTCGGATGAGTTCAAACCCAAGGCCTTCATGGTTTTATCATTCGAGTCTTTGAGGAAACATTGCTCTTGCCATTTAGTTATTAACTAAACGACAAGATGAGTCCAAAACGCATGGCGGTGGGTAACGTACACTCACGCGTGTAGTTGAACGCTGAAAAAGTGGTAAGAATGTCTTGAGTTCGGAGATCGAAAATGCGTGGTTGAGGACTTTTCTCTGACGTTGATGTGCCTTTCCTAGGGATAGAGGAATATTTAGCTTTGGGAAAGAGGAGTAAGGAGAGCCGATGTACCTTCAACAGGAACAACAGATTTTCCAAAAATCCTGTGGTTATCATTCCGATAACCATTGATCTTTGGATAGTGATACCGTGAAGTGTGGAGGATATGTTGGAGTGCTTTTGGGTCGGAGACGAAGAGCGTCTCTCTCTGTGATTCCCGTAGGTAAGTCCTTTAATTGGAATACAGTAACGTGCATCTGACTTACGCCAAAAAAGCTAGCGAACCTGCATACAAGCCCATATTCTCGCACCCAGGGATCCTCGATGTCGCCAGTTTCGGTTTGTTGAACGAGTTCGTATTTACCTTAAAATGGTAAGGTCAGCGCATCCATAGATGATGAAAATAACGAAGCATTTTACCGAAGGTCCAAGAAGGCGAAGGCGGACCTCGAAGGAACTTCAGCGACTCCTTGTGTTTGTTGAAATAATGTACAACGAAGGATAAAACAAAAAGAAGGCTGATAGCGGGCAAGCTGGAATCCAAGAACTGAAAAGCTATCTGGAATTCTAGAAGTATAGACGAGAGTATAAAGACTAGCCCAGCCCCATAGGACTTTTATTGGGTGAGCGGAGCGAAACCCATTATCTAGCAGTGACCCTAAATGCAATGCACAGCCACCTGAGCTGGCATTTGAGGCTGTGCAATTTCGAACTCCGATCACCCCTTATGCAGTGGTGCCGTAGGTCACCAATGGATGACTTCCCGTAAGCTTTATTTTCCAAAAATCGTCCATTAATCCAAATCGTAATTGCTAGCCGAGCTCCTTTAAGACATCTGCAGCATGCAACAATTGTAATTTGAAAATTTCAGGCAGTTCTAGATACTCATATCTAGGGAGGCCTCAGGACCCTCCCTAGATTGCTTTTCGCCCAATTTCTGCATTTTATTTCAAATTTTCTTGAGACGCGCGGTGTTGCGTCTTATTTTGGACCAAGCTCCGCGATGCCGGTTCCTCCTCCGAGCTGTAAGCCTGTGACGACTATAACTTTGCTGGAGGCTGAGTATGTACGTCCATGAATACATGCATAAGTTTGAAGAAAGGAAACAGTAATCGTGCACTATAGCCTTTTCAAAATCGGCCATTTGGTTGTTCTAAGTTGACCCACTCTTACAAACTGTATCGGAGTCCCGCACCATAGACCAGTACTGATAACTAAAAGTCAAAGAATGCTCAGTACTAAAACAATGTTTCTCGTCAGTCTCCTCCTCCTGACACTTTGTGAGAGTGAGAGTGTCGAGAGGTGTCGGAAAACATGGAGGAAGCTGGATAACAATGGTGTGATATGTCGCGGCATCCAAATGGCAAAGGGCCGAACTTCTCCTTCACAGGCTACTGCCAAAACACCTTACGGGAGACGCTAAGGAAATTAATCTGCTTCATCATTATTAATTCAATTATCATCTTTCGTTCAAGATTTTGTTACATAGAGAATTCTTCAATCCTTGTCAAAATAGATCCTTACAGGAGAAGTCATCCAATGCGAAGCATGTTAAATTCCCATCTTCGAATGCTCGTGACTTCTTCCTATCGAATTTAAATTCTTATCTTGTCAAATAATCCTTACGAGAAGTCATCCAATGCGAAGCATGTTAAATTCCACTCGAAGTCGGATTTCTTGATTAGTTGAATTTCATTCACTTTGCAACCATAGAATAGAGAGGTTGCGCATGGCTAACGGTTAAATTGATTCATATCAATGGCAGCGGTTGGCTTTGCGCAACCTCTCATGCCACAAGGCTCATTTCGGTAGAAGTCAAACAAGTATTATATCCGTTCCTTGCTTTACCCACCTGATACTTCTCACCGAGCAACCAACAAAGCCAGAGACCGTGTAAGACTTTGCAGAATGTGGCTGTCAAAACCCTGACTATCCCCTTTAGAAGGCCAAATGAAGCCGCTGCAATTGACGATTACCGTGGTCTATCTCATGGGATTGAAAGGACGGCGCGTGTAACTTGTCTTACAAGGAGCATTTAAAGACAAGTCGACTTCTTTTTCATAGCCAAAGATGTCCAGCTTGGCCAACTTTCTCTACCTGCTCTTAAGTGTTGGAGGATTCTTCCTCGTTTCTTCAATCATTCGCGCACAACTCAACACATACAGGGTATGTCGTATCCTTGGAGGATATGGTTAATGGAAGGCCTCAGATTCTTACCGATGTTATCCCTCGTTGTTTAGCTTCGTCACATCCCCACTGTAGGCCCATCGAGTTTCCTCAAGACCTCTTTTGGGAGTGCTGAATTTGTTAATCATGCTCGAGAAATCATTCAGGAGGGCTATGACAAGGTGAGGCCTCGACTATCTTCTCCGCTTGTCCGTTCGTGATGATTTCAGTGCGGAGCTTCAGTATCGAGGAAGACCCTTCACGATTCTTATGCCCGATCAGAAATGGATAGTGATGATGACTGATGAAACTATGATCGACGATATCAGGAAGGCAACCGATGAATATCTTGAATTTTTAGAGGCTTTCAATGAAGTCAGTCACCCTCTTTGAATATTTCCTTCACTCTTTATCTGAACACTGACTCAACCCTGTTCATGCAAACGGATTACACCATGGGGAAACCGATTCGTATCAACCTCTACCATTTTGACGTCTTTAAGACTACACTCACGAGAAACATATCCGCAAGATTCTCTGATGTTAGAGACGAGATTGTTGCCGCCTGTGCTGAAGAGATTCCTGCTACGGAAGGTACGTCGGATAAATTATCGTGACGAAAGTCCTTGTTGACAAGAACGAACGTGTCCCCAGACTGGGTCTCTTATCCCGCATTGAGTACGGCTTTGAAGGTTGTATGCAGAACTTGAACTACAAACCGGTTTTTGGTTGGTCTTCCTTTGTGTAAGGATAGTTTCCAGTCACCTAGTTTCACCAATCCAATCTCACACTTGTCTTCTTTCTAGGCCGTGTACCGGACTATGTTATCAGTGTTTCACTCTTGTGTTTTCTATAGGGATACATGAGGCTGATGTCATGCCATATTCTCGCAGAAGCTGAATATCGAATTTGCGGGTGACGTTTTCAAGGCCGCCGTAATTATCACCCTATTTCCAGACTTTCTTCCACCGTCAGTTTTTCATATTCAGCGATTCATGCTGCACTGCATTTTACCGAACTTCATACAGAATTGTTGGAACTATCGTTTCGCCGCTCGAGAGGACTTTGAGGCGCGCCATGGGACACTTGGGTCCCATAACCCAAGACCGAATGAATGATTATGATCAATATGATGGTGATTGGCCTGACAAGCCGGTATGTCTGATAATTATATCTCCTCCCATTCTAACTATCCACGTAGAACGACTTGATTACATGGTTACTCGACGAGAACCCTCAAGGAGAATACCTTACTTTCCGGGATTTAATCATGCGGGTTTTGGAAATCAACCTGGCTGCAATACACCCTACGGTATGCTTTGCAACTTTACTCATTAATCATTACACTTATTATGTTTTTAGAGTATGGTGAGCTATTGATTGGCTTCCATGAGTAAGTATAAGTTGTTGATCAAGGTTTCTTACTAGTTATACACGAACTCGCTCTTCCAGCTTGCTATTCAACCTCCTGAGGTCGTGGCTGCGTTACGTGGAGAAATCGAATCGGTCATAAAGCAATATGGATGAACCAAAGTTGCCGTGGGTAATTTGCATCTATTGGATTGTTTTATGAAGGAGGTGTCTAGGTTGATGGGAACCAATCATCTTGTCAGTCATTTTTGTGTCATAACTCTAAACTTGACAGGAGTCAAGCACTTACTAATTCTGTCTGCTATTCAGCCGTTATCGACCGCAAGGTGTTGAAGGACTTTACATTCTCGGATGGAACTGTCGTTCCACCCGGGTATAGATAGTGGTACCAGGATACGCATTGCACCGTGACAAATTTTGTTCTTTTCTTTCCTTTTCAAGTACCTTGTTGATGTTTAGGATATATATCTAGGATCGCTACCAAGATGCTTCCAACTTGAAATTCAAGCCCTCCCGATTTACAGACATGAGATCAAAGGACGGCGAGGGCATCAAACATCATATGTTTACTCCGAGTCCTGATTATCTCTCTTTTGGGACTGGAAAGCATGCTTGGTATGTTGTGTTTTCTAATCTTTCCTTTCGTCTTCACAAATGCTTCATCAACATGTCCTTGTTTTTCTTTTGGCTTGGTCCTAGCTGCTTTCTCTCTGTCAACTCAATCAAGTCTCTCTTTTCGCATACTTTGTTGACTTCCGATGTCAAGTTGGAAGGCGACAAGAAAGAGATCCCGGAACCTGTTTGGTTCGGTCGTGATACTGGGCCTAATAGGACTGCGAAGATTTCGTTCCGGAACAGGAAGTTTTGATGGACTTGTGGGTTCGGAAGATTAACGGCTTCCCTAGAGTCCTAACGAGTATCGTTTCTTAGTAGTGATAATCGGCCCAAAAATCAATTCCGTGTGCATATTTTTGTCGATAGTGGCACTTTGTATTAAGAATAAGCACCTCACCTCGAGTTGCCTCCGTGTTCGTTTTTGTTTCCTTCCCGTTAGTATGGCTGAACGATGAAGCGATGTGTGAACTTGAGGCTTGACGCCGTACGACTTAACTGCTTTCATGGCCTTGATGGCTTCGGAGACGGAATCGCTAGTTCCGTTCCTAAACTCGACTGGGGAAAGGTGCCATTGCTTTGCATGGCAAGATACGAGGCCCTCCCTTTTTAGTAAGTAATAGTGATTCTCATTGAATTAGTACAGTCCAGATGGTGTTAGAGCATGGCATTGCCACAGTAGTAGAGGCTGTACATGTATGATCTCATACTCCTTTAATCCTTGATACACAATGCACCAATCTTTATTTTCCCCGTGATCCCCATTATCAGCTGTTTTTAAAATGCGATCTTCTACAGTATTCAATGCATTTAAGGGTGCTACTGGTTATATGTATTATCATGATGGTGTTACCTGTGAGACAAATGTCCACAATGAACAATTAAATCAACATGTAAAGTGACAACCTCCAAAGTATGTAATTACTTTGAGAGTAAATCTGACAATTTTTTATCAGGTTGCTCAAGAAATATCTTCTGAATTGCATTCACTGTTCTACCATCATAAATGTTGAAATACAGAAGAGATGGTACTTCATTCAATAAAAGCTGCACATATTGGTGCAAAGCATTGTTGTAATGCATTCATTCTTCATGGAACCAACCTTGGACATAATAAGGTCATTGAAATCCAGATGCCCACTTATAATTACTGTCTGGATAAACATAAACATATACCACAAGGTGTACTTAGTACTATGCTGGACTGAAAGTCCAAATCTAGGGGAAATTCACTTAATCTTTTACATAGCTGATATGTAGAACTACAAATTGCAAATCCAAATACATGATGAGCAAGAACATCAATATGCCCACTAATCTGGCCATATGAAAAAATTATCTGCATCTGAGTTGTGAAGTTTTCTTCAGATGATATCATGACCTTGTTCCAAAGTCTGCTGTTGTTGGGTAAAATAAGTTATAAGTTCATTCAGAAGAGCTGTCAAATTCATTAAAATGGGCCCCACTTTCCTTGATCTTGTTACCAAAGATTGAACAAAATTGTAACAATAACATTTCATGGACAACTCCAATCATTAGAATTCCAAATCATGCCATGGCATTGTGGTTACTCTTTGATGTGTACCATTTTCATTGATTTTTCTTTTTCTTTATTTAGGATCCAGGTCAATGACAGACTGTCTCTTTTCTTTAGCATTCTTGTTTGACTGGGATACTGTTTTTCTTTCATTGCGGAAAGATGGATTCTTTGTGAAGAAAATGAAGTGGCTACAATCTAACAAATTGTAACACAAACCCAAGGAAGATTGTTTCTCTTAAATGACAACTCATGAGACTCATTCTTTTTGCAAATGGCTGTAATCTCTGCTTCATATGGGGTTACTACATATTACTTTCAAGTTCAAACTCCTGGGTAAATACCATGGGTTATACTTCAACTTGATACTACTGATGTGTCCAATTTGGTTACCTGAACTCTAAGAGGTAAATATGACTCACACTGAGTGGGTGGTAACTCAGAAGTAACTTCAAATAATGAATGTTAAACCTGCATCCTTTTCTCTCCTCTCTCTTTTTTCCCTTTCCTTCCTCCCCTCCTTTTCTTTCTTTTCCTGCCACTATGAAGCATGAATGCAATTGAACAGTGATGGAATTAAAGGAACAGGGTAATTGGGAACAAGTCATAAGGAGTTTTTGATAAACCCATTTCTGTGAGGGTGTACTACACCATCACTGAACTCGTTTGCTGGGCAATGTCTGAGGTAGTTTCCATGTCATGCACCATTCCCCACCCATTTAATTGATGAATCATTACATACACTACAAAAATGCTTACCTTGGTATTGGTTTTCCGTTCTTGATATATAATGGTTTCTACAAAGTGCAAACTACTCAGATTTTGGCAGACTTTTCCCTTCTGTTTCCTTTATTCTTTATTCTTGCTTTATTCCCTTCTTTCTTTCTCTTTTTGTTCTTTCCTGTTCCCTTTTTTCTTTTGTGTGGGCAAGTCCTCAATGTGGAATGGGCGCGAAGATACTGCTATCCGTTTGAATTCCGCCAGACTTGTCCTAGCACCATGTTACCTATTTTCAAATTCCGCTGGACTTGTTCGAGTGGGCGAGTCAGGGTACACACCGGCTCGGCTGTAGTGAATGCCGACATCCGGGCATCTTGTGACCGTGAACATATGCGCCCTTCCCACGGGTCTGGAGCTCGTTGTAAGTTAACTCGGCTTAAAAGGGCCTCGTAATGGCTGTGGAGCGGACATCCCCATTTGGTAAGTCACGTTGTCTTAAGCTTTAATCAATTATTTTTGGCGGTCTCGGCAACACCTTACGGCCTCGAGGTAATAGCTTTGGCCCAAAGCGTAAACTTATAGCTGCTAATCGTCTATCGGTTCGTTGAATTATGTCCCAAGGAAAGGATAGGTGGACAAGGAGGCACCCTGAATCGCAGTGATGCCTCCTGAATGATATTTGGAAAGGTAGAGGCACCCTAAATCGCAGCGGTGCCTTCAAGTGTGTTAGGGCAACACTATCTGACAAGGCCACCCAACTTAAGAACTGAAGAGAGATGAGATGATGAGATGAGAATCAGTGAATTAGATAGTGGAAATCCTAAGAGACTGAAGCTGAGGTCTACACTACTGTCCATACAGTATTTATACTGCTAACTACTTCTAGAATATTCCTAGCTGTCTGAGTAAGCTGACATCATAGCCTGACTAAACTACTCCACAATGACATCATATGTGAGTAAGCTGATACAGGTCTTACTAAGTAACTCCACTGCAATATAATAAGTGGAGTAAGGTGGAGCATTGACATCATAAGCACAGGAAGGTCAGGTGAGTGGTTCTAGAAGGAGCCTAGAGGAGCCTAGATGAGTGGAAATAGGGGTAAACCCTGACATCACCCCCCCTCTAAGACACATTGTCCTCAATGTGCTTAGTGTGCTGCAGAAGGGTGTTTGGCATGGAAATCAGCCACAAGCTTCTTTGCATGCTGGAGGTTTTCTACAGGTTCCCAAGTACTTTCCTCCTGAGGATAGCCTTTCCACTTGACTAGGTAATGCAATTTTCCTCTGGCAAGTCTGCTATTTTTGATGTATTCAACTTCCCATTCTGTCTGGCCATTCCTAGTAACAGGTGCAGGAGGATTCTTCAGAGGTTTCCTACCAGGAATTGTGTCCTTGTGGTATGGCCTAAGCTTGACAGTGTTGAAGACAGGGTGTATCTTCATAGATGGAGGAAGTTCTAACTCATAGGCAGTAGGACCAACAATTTTGGTAATTTTAAATGGTCCATATCTCTTGTCTTCAAGTTTTTTGGAAGGCCTATCAGTTTTTATATCCTTTCCATCTAGCCACACCAAGTCCCCAACCTGGTAAGTAATGGCCTCTCCTCTATGCTGATCATAGTACCTAGCCATGTCATCTGCTGCTTTGTGAAGAGCTGCTTCTGCTTCTTTTCTGGAGCTTTCCATCTTCTTTACAAAGTCATCCACAGAATCATTATTGCTATCTCTAAAGGGCTCAGTACCAATTCTTGGGTGTCTCCCAGTATTAAGCATAAAGGGAGTCTGTCTAGTAGAGGACTGCACCCTATTATTATGACAAAACTCAGCAAGAGGAAGCCATTCAGCCCAGTCATCTTGTCTATGGTTCACAAAGAGTCTGAGATACTGCTCAACTTCCTGATTAGCCCTTTCTGTCTGACCATCAGTTTGAGGATGATAAGCAGTAGATGCAGCTGTTTTGATTCCAAGTATGGAGTTCAGCTCCTTCATGAACCTAGAGACAAACTGGGGACCCCTATCACTGATCAACTGCTGTGGCAGGCCATGAAGCTTCCAGACATGATCCCTGAAAAGTCTAGCCACTCCTTCAGATGAAACTGTATCTCTAGTGGGAATGGCATGAATCATTTTAGAAAGCCTGTCTACAGCCACCATGATGGCATTATATCCTCCACTTTCAGGAAGACCAGTGATCAGATCCACAGTGACTATTTCCCAGATGTCTTTTGGGATTTGAGTAGGTACAAGTTTCCCAACAGGTTTTGAAGGGAAGGTTTTTGTTCTATTGCACCTATCACAACCCTTGACATAGGCAGCAACATATCTAGACATCCCAGGCCACCAGTAGTTTCTAGAAACCAGTTCAAGGGTTTTCCATCTACCTGGATGTCCAGCTGTGGTTGAGTCATGATGAAGCTCTACTATCTGCCTTCTGAGATCTGGGCTCTTAGGAACATACACTTTCCCTCTGAAAAGAACCAGCCCTTGTTCTTCAGACCATTCATCACCATCCACCTTCTTGGTTCCAGACATTCTGAGCTCTTTCAAAGCCTTGACCACTTGTTCATCCATATCTCTGGCATTCCTGATTTTTCTCAGTAGTTCAGATTCCTGGCCACTGAGAAGGACATGTCCCTGTTTGAGAGCTTTAATTTGGAAGTAGAAAGGTTTGAGAAGGGTGATGTTTTCATTATCATGCTCCCCCTTTCCATGATCTGGCCTCCTGGACAAGGCATCTGGTTTGAGAGATTTCTTACCAGGCCTGTGATGCAGAGTGAAGTCAAATCTAGATAGGAACAAGGACCACCTGGCCTGCCTTCTATTAAGTTTTTTAGCAGTCATAAAGTATTCCAGGTTTTTATGATCAGTCCAAATTTGAAATGTGTGTTGAGTTCCTTCCAGATAATGCCTCCATTCTTCCAAGGCTCTGATGATAGCCAGCATTTCCTTATCATGGATCTCATAGTTCCTTTCTACCTCATTTAGGCTCTTGGACAAAAAAGCTACAGGATGCCACTTTCCATCTTCCCCTTCCTGAGATAAGACAGCACCAGTAGCAAAGTCTGAACTGTCTGCTTCTACCTTATAGGGTCTGGAGTCATCAGGAAATATGAGAATGGGAGAAGAAGTGACTCTGTTTTGAAGCTCCTTGAATGCAGCCTGCTCTTTTGAATTCCATTTCCAGGGCATGTCCATCAGGAAAAGCCCCATTTCGGAATTGGCGCCAAATACCACGGAATACCAAAAATAACAGGTAATTGTCATAAATTTGAGGTAATCGCCCTAAATTCCTAAATTCCCCCGATTACCCAGGAATTATTTAGTCCCTTTTAGGTTATCCCAGATTACCTTCGATTACCTTCGAAAAGTACAGAATAGTGAGGATTATGCTTGCAAAATCGTGGTATCCTTGACTTATAATCACACAACAATGATGAAAGTAAAACAGTATTATATTAAAGACAATAAAGTACACAAGTATGTAAACAGAGTACAGGTAGTTCAAAACCTCAACAACGAGAACTTCCATTAGACAACTCATAACCGTCCCCCAGAAGCCAGTTCACTATAGACAACACATTTTGAGTCTACGTTGTCGGGTCAAGCAAACAAAAAAGAAATAAACGTACCAGATATCAAAGTCAACATCAATTTCATGTCTAAAATCAAGGATTATTGGAGTTGCGAAGAAAGAGAAATATACAGTTTACGTACTGAACAACGAGCAATGTTTTTGTAAGTCCGGACCGTGACTTCCTAAATGGGCAAAAACAACCAAACTGGTGAGCTGGCAAAGGCTGAGGAGGCTGGTTGTTGTCTGTACCATTTTCCGGTAGACAGGAGACAGGGAAGCGGGCTGAGGTAGAGTCAAACTGGGAGACAACAAAACGGCAATACCACTAAAGAACAAGGGCACGACAAACAACAGTCAAGAAGAATAACGGAAGGATGGTGAAAAATAACAATGTACCTTGGCATACAATATAAGTTTACGAGCCTAACGTGGTCAAAAACACAAGTGGAGATTGAGAAGAGGCTCGCCGAGCCAAGTAGATGGTGGTGGAACGAGTACAAGTGACGATTTCATAAGTGTCCATATAAAAGACAACACGTGACTATGTTGAATTCCTCGGCATCACTGCCATATTTAAATTTCAGTCAGGGCCGACGGGGACATGACCAACACGTGCATCAAGACTTGAAATTCCTCTAAGTCCCACCTTTGCAGTATTGTCACTACACTTTCTCAAGAACGGCACGGTCAAAAAATCCAAAAGTTTGTATATAGGGTTTCCCTACAGTTTGCATCATGTTGATGTAAAAAATTTTGTCTCGACAAATGTTTCTATAATATAACTTGAACTTTCTTTTGAATGTAATAAAAGCATTTAGCTATACAAAATTTACTACGCAAGCATAATGTATAATGTGGCATTGTACTTGTGTACCTATGCATCTATTTTCCTACATCTGAGAGCATCTCAATTAAAATATATGCTAAACTATGCTAATCCACCATAAATGAAGGTAAATCCAGGTAATCCATGTCAATTGAGGTAATGGCATGGATTACCCGAAAACCGGGGTAATTTCCCCGAATTCGCAAAGGGGGATTTTCCTGATGTCTTTCTTTGTCAAAGCATGAAGGGGATGGGCTATATCAGCAAAGTCCTGTATAAACCTCCTGTAGAAGTTTATAAACCCTAGGAAGGATTGAACTTCTTTGACATTCTCAGGCTCTGGCCATTTGGAAACTCCCTCTACCTTTACAGGGTCCATCTCAACTTTGCCCTGTGAAAAGATGAGACCAAGGTATTCAATTCTTGTCTGTTCAAACTGACACTTCTCTGCTTTAAGGTAGAGTTTGTTTTCCCTGAGAATCTGCAGGACCTTTCTGACTACCTCCCTATGATGCTCAAGAGACTCAGTGAAAATCAGGATGTCATCCATGTATACTATGACAACACCTTTATCAATGAGCTCCATGAAGATGTCATTCATCATAGTTTGGAAGGTTGCAGGACTATTAGTCAACCCACAAAACATGACAAGTGGTTCAAAGAGGCCTCTATTTGTTCTAAAAGCAGCCTTCCACTCATCACCCCCTTTGATTCTGACATTGTTATATCCCCATCTAACATCCAACTTGGTGAAATATCTGGCCTTCTTCAACTTGTTGATAATATCAGACATCAGGGGTAGAGGATAGGAGTTTTTTATGGTCATGTCATTGAGTTTCCTATAGTCTTGAACTAGCCTAAGAGTTCCATCCTTCTTCTTGACAAAGAATACTGGAGATGCCATAGGTGATCTAGAGGGTCTGATACTGCCACTTTTTAGATTTTCCTCCAAAAATGCATCAAGTTCTTTCTGCTCATTGGGTGAGAGAGGATAAATCTTACATCTAAATGGCTCAGATCCTGGTTTGAGCTCAATAGCATGATCCCAGGGCTTTCTGTCTGGTAGCTGATCAAAGGATTCCTTTGAAAAGACATCCTTAAAGTCATGGTAGTGAGATGGAACAATGTCCTCAAAGGTCTTCTTTAGATCATGCTCTTGAGACTCTTCAGCCAATTTTTGGGACATAGAAGAAGTAGCATTGACATGCTCTTGGCTATGAAGGAAGGCTACAAAGATCCTGTCATTGCTTTCAATGCCTCTTTGCAAAGTGTCATCATCTTCTTGTTCCTCAATGAGAGTAGGGATCTTTCTTTTAAGTCTTGCACCTTCTGTCCTTCCTGGTTTGCATATTGCAGTCAGGAGGACACCTGGTAAACTGAACTTCTCCTGTTTTCCAATCAATATCAGGATTGTGGTGGTATAACCAGGTATGCCCAATAATGGCTGTCTTATCCCCTAGGTCACATACCCCAAAGGTAACCCTTTCTGTATGACTGTTGAACACCATGATAAGATCAACTTCCTCTCTGATGGAACCCCCTTGATTTAGAGTGCCATCCACATTATAGACTGGAATGGCTCTGGGAAGTTTTCTAGTGTTAAGGTTATGGTGTTTGACAAACTGAGCATCCAGAAAGAGACCTGTAGCACCAGAGTCTAGAAGTGCACTAATTGGCAGCCTTGAACCTGTATCTAGGTTTTGAGAACTACCTGAAGTTGAGTGGAGTATTTTATAGCAGCACTTCTAATATAGATCCTATCAGGAAGCTGAGAGGAGGCAGGAGGAGAAGGTTGAAGGATTGCTTCTGACATGTTTTCTGATATAGTGTAGGTTTGAGAGTTGGGAGATTCTTCATTATTTTGATAATCTTCTACTTCTAATACACTATATCTATTGTGCCACTGGGACATGTCTTTCACCAATGGCTTGGTTAAAAATCCTCTTTCTGACTTGGGTTGGTTTCCTCCTGCTTTAGTACCTCCTTCATATAGGATTTCAAAGTGTCAAAGTCCATGCTGGCAATATTATAGCTGGCCTGGCAATTTTCAGCTTTGTGACCAGGCTTTTTGCATTTCCAGCATAGCAAGGGCTTGAACTTCTTCCATCCTGAATCAACTTCCATGGGGACCACATCTGGTGTCTTTGCTGAAGTCACTGGTTGAGTCACCTGAGAGGACTGGGAAGAGAACTGCTGAGGCTGTTGTTTGGGTTGAGCAGAAAATGATGGGAATGGAGATTTGAAAGGCTTTGAAGAAGGGTTAGAAGACTTGGAAGCACTTGAAGAGGTGAGTCCCAAATTCTTTCTTTCAGTTTCCCTTTGTCTCCATTGTCTGTCTAGCTTTCTAGCCCAATCTTTCCAGCCCTGCAAGGTAGTAGGCATGTAAGGAAGCCCATAGATTTTGTCTACCAGCCTTTCATTGAGCCCATCTTTGAACTTCTCTATGAGAGCAGTCTCATTATACCCAGTGTCTGTCTGGAGTTCTTCAAAGCTGGTAATGAATTCATCAGCTGTCTTTGAGCCCTGTCTGAGCCTTCCAATTTTGAATCTGGCTGTACCAGCTGAGTCAGGGTCTGCAAATTTGGCATTGAACTCCTTGACAAAAGCTTCCCAGGTAACCTCCAGACTTTCAGCTTGAGTTAGCTCTCTGACCTTGAGTTTGGCCCAGGGACCTGCAGTACCTCCTTTCATATATGAGAGAGCAGTAATGACCTTGTCAAAGTCATCCTCTACTCTCTTGCCATGGAAATATAGAAGCAGTTGACTGATGAAGGTTTCTGTCTGTGAGGAGTCACCAGAAAAAACATCTGGAGTCCCCACTTTAAGGGTGTTGGAGGAGGAGGAGGGTGTTGTGGTTGTAGTGTTGGAAGAGGTCTGAGATCCCTGGAGATT
This sequence comes from Dendrothele bispora CBS 962.96, assembly GCA_004369135.1. Taxonomy (NCBI): domain Eukaryota; kingdom Fungi; phylum Basidiomycota; class Agaricomycetes; order Agaricales; genus Dendrothele; species Dendrothele bispora. The sequence goes on along the minus strand of ML179193.1, from coordinate 117,850 downwards.
GGCCACCAACTGCTCCAGCTGAGATATTCTGTCTAGCAGCTGAAGGATGACAGTGTTGGGGTCAACAGTGGAGTCAGAGGCTGGGGGTGTTATGGATGACATGGTGGAACCACATCACCAAAACGTCTAAACCAATATCTAATGTGACGGGGATATATAAAGCTTTAGAATAATTTCAAAAGGTGACCACAAGTGTATCATCTCATATCACAATATTAAATGCATATCATGGCCTATCATGATTTCAGACAAGTGTCATGTAGTGTCACAATGATAAGATAATGATACTAGGTATATCATCTCAAATCACACTGAGGGTAATGAGATACCATCAGGAAAAATCTCATTTTATGTTTCAGAAAAATAATACAGTGATTTGGGATGAACCAGCTATACTAAAATAACAATAAATACGTCTTATTTTAGGCTAGACTGGTGTCGAGTTTGCCTCTCCTACCTAAAACTAATCTACCAAGCTACAACAGAGTTTCAACATAGGGACATAAAAGAATGCATTCAACAGATTACAGCTGTTTGCAAAAATAATGACACTTGTCAGGGTAACGTGGAAAAGACCGAAACAAGATAAAAACGATTTTGATCCCAGCCACCTCCTCTTGCCTTTCCTCTCATTTCGTCGCTTCTTCTTGTCTTACCTTTTTTATTTCGCTCTTTTGCCACATGTTCATACCTTTCGTGTCTCTTCGTCTCCTCTGAGGTGGGGTTTTGTATATCGACAGTCGAGGAGCCGAGGATAAGGGCATGGAGCTGAAATCGGTCAATGTTTGCAACTTACGAGAGAGGAGAAATGGGCAGAAACCACACACCTTGGCGAAACAATCATCGACATTCTGAGCTTGAGAACGGTGTGATTAGAATAGACTTAATTGATGAGACGTAATGAGGCTGAACTGCGAGATGAGAGAAAACGAGTTGCCATTACATGTGTTATGGGTCAGTGCTGGGAACTTGCAGTATAGGGGAATGCGACACACAGATTTAATCAGTGAGGAATTTTGTCCGGAACTTTTTTTCCGAAATGAAAATTTTTTGACCGGACTACCGATCAAAGATACATCGGAAAAACTACTCAAAATTCTCATTAGTTTCCTCTTCTCCTGCATTTCCTTGAGTCCCTTGTCCTTTTTGTAGATCTCCGAGAACTGCTGGTCAGTTGGAAATTGAATCAACATTTTGAAGTCGAAATTTGAAGCACAAACACTCTCGAAAACTTGAACATGTACTGTTGTCCAGATTGTGAACAAACTTGGTCGATGACCACAATATTTGTCTGGACCGCAATTGTGACATTTGGCGCTTAGATCTTCATTTTGTCCGGAATATGAGCAAAGATCTAGAGGAAATTCAAAGATTTGTCCGGACTACAGATTGATGGGTCCCGAAACGCGGATTTTGCACGTGACTATTGTTTTCCGCCGACGCGTCTTAAGCTTGACACGTCATTTCTCTTCTTTATCCTTTACCATCATCATCCCCATGCCTGGTCCAGTTACGCGATGCGAGGGCTCCTTCGAAGGAGATTGACGCAGTCGGAGGCGGGAGGAAGAGAGCCATTCAACAGCGCTGTAAGTTTTTCACTGTTTACACCGCATATATGTGTGTTTTTTTTTCATTTGCTGTCTGGTAGCACGTAGCTGCTTCGGACCCTTGATCTTGACTCTCCAAGTCCCTACCATCTTAATCAGGAACTCTCGCTCAAGACACGTCTCCCAATTTTTCCTACCGACCTTTCCCTCTCTCGATCACATCTGATCAAGACACCGCTTGTGGTCTCTCTGGTTTCATGACGCATCCTGGACTTGGTGCGGGTCTAGAAGACTATTTACGTGCCTCCCTCTTTGCATTCATCAAACAACTCTAACAGTTCTAGCCTCTGGTGTCTGGTATCATGCTCCAAGATCATGGCGGAATTGAGGGGCGTGAGATATTGGAAAAGCTTGTGATAAGGTACGTGCATATATGCGTCTTTCTTGCTCTGTCGTTGACGTGATTAGATAGATTCCAGCCTCTCGTAAAACTTGAATGGCCCGGCAGACATTTCACCCTAAGTTCTACAAACGTTGTTGGGACTTTTACTGGGCCCACTCCTTGTTGCGGTAAGTTTGCATATGCATATAACTGTATCATGCTGATGCTCGAGTCGTCATAGTCCATTACATGTCTACTTACGGGTCCTAGCGACTCTGATTCCGGTTTGGACTTTGGTCGACTTTTTCGATTCTTCTGCCACATCCGACCCTTTGGACGTTATTATATACAATACTTTTTTGCTCTTTTAACCTTGATGCTCGCTGGACTTTCACCCCTTCACTCTTTGTCTGAATCTTTTTTTGTTCGTTGCTTGCTGGACTTTCACCCTTTTACTCTTTGTCCGATGTTTTTTACACTGCCTTTTGCTCTATATTAAAGTCTGTCTTTCCGTACTCTAATCGTGAATGTAATATTTTGCACGATCATTGTGACATGTCAATAATCCACTGTTGTTCACAGTGCTAAGTATGTCATACTCATGAATCATTATCACTAATGATACAATACTGTCATTTGAGATACCGCACCGTCATTTGTTATACTGCACTATCATTCATTATACCACACCATCACTCATGATATTCAGCCATCATTTGTGCTCCATTGCCACATTTATGATACCATATCTTCATTCATGGTTATTGTACTGTCACAATGAAATCAAATTATTTTGAGTGTTAAAAAAGGAACATTTGCCAAAAGTCCAATATATTGCATGGTCTGTTGAAGCAACTATGATGAGTCCTTATGCCGGATGGTAGGAGTGATTATCCGAAGATAAGGGTTTGGAGGTTTTAGTGATGCAGTGGTGGTGGAGAGAGATGGTGTAGGTGTGGTTTCAGCCATAGATTTGGTATGTGGAATGGCTACTGGCCTTGCCCTCAGGAGTGTGTGTGGAGAAGAAAGAGTATCTAAGGTATCTACTGAAAGTGCCCTTGGAAACTATCTAAGTAAAGTAAAAGGAGGGTATCTAGCAGTATCTAACTATCTACTGAACACCCAGTTGTCAGCTTCTAGAGCCTAACCACCAAGATCACAGGAGTGACTACCTTATATTTCCTGGTGGACTAAAGACTGCCTTCTACAAGGACCAGTCCCAACAGTTGGTGTCCCTATCTACAAAGGTCACACACACTATAAGGGCAGTGATCTCCAAGACTAGCCAATCCAAGCAAGGTTGACAGAGAATAGATGAGAGGTGGAGAGTGAGAGGTGGAGAGTGAGAGGTAGGAGAGGTGAGGGATGAGAGGTGAGGGATGAGAGGTGGAGTTGTCAAGAAAGCTTCAGTCTACTGTTAGGGCAACACTATCTGACAAGGCCACCCAACTTAAGAACTGAAGGGAGATGAGATGATGAGATGAGAATCAGTGAATTAGATAGTGGAAATCCTAAGAGACTGAAGCTGAGGTCTACACTACTGTCCATACAGTATTTATACTGCTAACTACTTCTAGAATATTCCTAGCTGTCTGAGTAAGCTGACATCATAGCCTGACTAAACTACTCCACAATGACATCATATGTGAGTAAGCTGATACAGGTCTTACTAAGTAACTCCACTGCAATATAATAAGTGGAGTAAGGTGGAGCATTGACATCATAAGCACAGGAAGGTCAGGTGAGTGGTTCTAGAAGGAGTCTAGAGGAGCCTAGATGGGTGGAAATAGGGGTAAACCCTGACAAAGTGGGAAATAGCTTGACTCGGTATGCTACTATGTATGTAAAGATGGTAAAAAGGGGGTAGGGTGGGAGGGTAATGCGGGATTGATCACAGGAGTATAGTAATAACTAGATGACTTGGTGAAAAAGGGATGAGTAGAGAAATGAGTAGACATGTATTGTACACACCTAGATGACTCGGCGAAAAAGAGATGATTGGGAGTTGAAAAGGAGTCTGAGTCCTCTATATAGTACAAAAAACAGTAAATAGGACATCCAATCCGGGAATTGATTTTTGATTGTTTGATGTCCTACATCAAAAATTTTGCTGGGGACAAGGTTTCCCGAAAACGCTGTAAACCGCCTGTAAGAAATTACGACGCCGAAGTTTACGGAGATCTCGTCCTTACTTGGCTGGTTAAGGCTGGTTCCCACATGTATTCTCCATTTGGAAATCTTATCTTATCGTTACCTTGACCTTACGGCTTGCGGCCTCCTACTTGCCACGCGAAGTGATGGCCCACTTTCTGTAGCTCGATCTGACCCCAATTCCGGGATGTGATATCTGCAGCTAGCCGAAGTTTTTTTGCATCTGCAGTTCTGCCCTCCCTCCCTAAACCAATCCCTATCAACTTCTGCCCATTTTCAAATTTCACTTGCCACCCTATCAATACATCCGTAGACCCCCGTACGGATATTCTTGCAGGAAGTCATCCACTGAACCCGCATATGTCAGGGATGGCCTGAAGGTTGTGGTGGCTTCGAAGCCACCCATGTAAACATGTTGTGTGGGATTTTATTCCTGCAAAGATTCAATGTCGATCGCGATTAGTATAAGAACTCGGAATTTGGAGAATTTTAGAGCATACTATAGCGGATAGGGAAATGTAATCGACAGGGATATGTAATTCTGTCAAGAATCAAAGATTTCCTTAGCTTCCCGTCTACTTGCAAGCTCCAGGATTTTTTCCAACATAGTTTACATCTATTTCATGTTGACCCCCAAGTCTGAAGTAGCTCCAGTGATGTTGAAGTGGAATAATGCTTAAAATACGTTGTAATTTTGACGCGGAATTGGTGTGACACACATGAAATCTTAGTAAAGATATTTACAGATCCTATCAAATCCAACTTAGAACCAAAGTTAATGATCATAATAATGTTGATTCCAAGCTAGAAGTGGTAGGGTGCAAAGGAGGGCAAGATATCGAATGAACATTCACCACTGCTGAGGAAGTGTGATCCAGAGTGACGAGACCAATGCTGCATCTGTGCCACTTCAGACTCCGAACAACAGGACTGAGCACTAGCCTTCAGTGCACACAAAGAATTCTCACTTCCTTTGTTTATAAAGTGGAGAAAGAATGACTTTAATTGCTCCTATCCTACTCGCAGTCCAGGGTGTCACTGCTGAGATTCAAGTAAGTTTCTAACTCTTCCCCCAAGCATCATTCATGAACATCAGCCATCTCTCCACCTTGTAAATCCTCACATCCAGCTCTTTCAACTCATCCATGTGTTGAAGTGTTCTCCAAGCTCCCCATTCCGCTACCACATTATAACAGCCTCCAAGTAATCAATGTCTAAGTCTTCATCAACGTTGCACTTGAAATGCTCAATGACACGCTCATCCGACCCAATTTCAGAGCTGTCGCTTGGGACGGGTGCAATTTCACGTGCACCGTTAAATCTGTTTTCTAAACAGAAACATGAGCATATTATTGAGACTTCGAGAACAACTTACTGGGATCAGCGTGGTGACGGGGAATACAGGTTCAAACGGATCACAAAATCACTCCAAGCCGAAGATGCCAGGATGTGACCATTTGTGACTCTTCGTGACAGGAGCAATTACAATTCCTTGTCCTTGCTTGGACATTGCCCGACGCTCTCAACTCACATCCAAAAAATCTGAGATAAATCAGATAGGGGTTTTTAAGGTCCAGGAATCCAGTGGTATGCTTTTTGGAACAAGACGACCAAAGATGAAAGCCCAACATACGAATTCTAGGTAAAATTAAATTTCTATATCCGCAATAGTATATCAACGACTCCCCTGTTCATTAGACTCGAACCAGCCAACCTGTGTAACGGTTTGATGACAGTCACCCGGATTTTAGCGTGGGAAGGTCATCCTCACGTGCTTTTTTGGACTTAGACAAAATTTCGTCGAGCCTCAAAGGGGGGGAGGGGCTTCGAACATTAGCTAGAGACGTGTACTAAGGCCCAAAAAATTACAATATGCCTCAATAACAATGAGTTCAAACCGCTTCAAAAAATTCGGAGTATTTCTTGAGATATAGGCAAATTGCTTGACAGCAAATGGAATAGGGGCCCATCTCTCTCTCTCTGTCTATACCATGCCTCGTCTCAAAAGAAGAAACTCCGATACTGGATATAAGCCCCCAGAATCAATCAGAAAGAAGTTTAAACAAGCACATCCTTCCCCCGAACCAGAAACCCTACAGGAGTCATCAACACATCCCAACTTTGATGATGAGTTTGACAACCCACTCGATATTCCAAATAGCAGACTTCCGGGCTCACCATGTTTTGAAGATGATGAACCCCTTCCTTTTGTACACATCTCACCTCTTGCTAGTAATCCTACAACTCCACACCGGCAAGCAGGTCCAAGCTCCATTCCAGATTCTTCTCCTATGATACCCAGTCCAGCAGTTCTTAGGGGTAGACCTTGAGTTTCCAGACCACACAAAAATCCTCGGGGTGCCAAAGAACTTCATATGTCTACGGAATGGAAAAGCCAGCAGGAAGAAGCAAAGGATCAAGAAGGAATAAGGAATTGGTATGTCTTCTTAAATTGCTGCCACTTTCCCTGTTTGACAGGTTGTTACGTCAGGTGTTCGCTGCAATCTGTGCAATTCTCAGTATTGTTAGATCCCAAAAGGCCAACAACTTTCAGGTCGTTATGGGTTTATTCCTACTGGGTTCTGGTGCAGCCAAACGGGAGATAGCTGTATTTGCACAGGCAGGATTATCAGTGAATTACTCCTCGGTCATTGAGCACATCAAAACACTCTCGGCCGAAAACCTTTCTACTGTCCAGCAGGTGGTCAAGAAGTTCATGTGCTCAATTGCTTGGGACAATATCAACTTTGCCTTTCGTGTGGAATCTCAACGTCTTACATCAAAGGACCACTTTGATAGTGGTACTACGTCTACACTCATTATTCAACATGATCCCGATACTAATACTCCGGCCACTCATGGTACTTTATCACTCGATATGAAGCCACCAAGGACCACAACAAAACAGAATATCTGTGATCATTCACTTCTACTCCTCCCCTCAGTCGAACATGCTCAAAAACTTGATGAGTGCTCATTGTGGCAACTCAAACAAGTCACTCTTGAGCATATGCCATAGCTCTCTCATTTAAAATCCCAGCTTCCCTCTTGTCCCTCCATCGAAAAAATCACTCCCCACACTACCCAGCAATCTCCACTACCAGCCATGCACAAAGATGAGTCAAGCATTGATGGGACTATCAATGTTTACGACACAATCTTGAACAATCTCAAGCTGATATGGAGAAACATGGACTCATGTTTACTGATGGAGATTTGTTGACCGATTCTCTGGTTGAAAAAGTACGAGGATTTTATCCTTTTTTGAATGATTCTTCCTATGACCCCTATTTTTACAGGTAGAATCAGCCCGTCGGAACAGCACTGGATCTATTGAGGGAATGAAAACCGCTATCCGCCGTTTTGGTTTATTCCATTGCAAGATGAGTGAAGCTCGTATGGTGATCAACCAGCACTGGGGTAAGCCGAACTCTCCATGGCCTGGCAGTCTTTGGTAGGAACATACAAATCTCCTTGGATGGACACCAATGAGTGTGGGGTGGCAAACAAAGAAAAGCGCACCGTGGAAACAGTCTCACGAGCTACTCCAGATGTCTCTTGTGGCCCATGTCCTCGATGGATTTCGTATCCACTGTGGCCATCAACATTTTGATAAATTGGCTTTGGAGGCATTGATGGAGGAGTTCAATACTGTTGCCAAGAAAGTTTATCAAAGTCTATTTACTACAGCGGCTTTTGAGGAAGAGAGTGAAGCTACCGACCCGGATATTGTTTTTATGAACAACATCCTTTACAACCGTGATGTGCTTTATTATTGGCTACTGGTAAAGTCAATTAAATCTGGTGACATTGGGCGAGTCATACTGGTTCTTCGTGTCTGGATGGTCATGATGCGGGCACCTAAAACAATGCCTAGATATGCAAATACCATTTTCGAGACTCTTGGGAGATTGCAAGGGAGAAATTAAGGGTGCGTCGCATTCACTCAGCTTAATGTCGTACTAACTGTTGACATCTACAACAGGAGAATGTTTTTACATAATTGGCTGGTTAACCTAACAGGACAGGTTGATGGATTCAAAGAAGTTGATCTGCTGCATGAACATACCAATTTTGGGATCAAAGTTTGCTATGTTTATCTTTCTTCTCTAAACTCATCCACTAATTGCATTTTCAATAGGTCATCTACAATGCAAAGGGTGTAAATCGAAGCTGGGAATGGTTATCCATGATCTCGGTTTGTATTTACTCACTTCGTGATGCAATGCGCAAAGTACAGACAAGCTTCGACATACCCATCTATGGTTCAAAGCATACTATACCAGATATGACTGAAATAAAGAAGTTGATCCCGTCAAAGATCTCCTTCTGGAAGGCTCAAAGTATGCAAACAAGCGTTCAGCCTTCTCTAAATATCAAGAAGACGATTATACGATGGTAAATTTGGGATTCAGGATGAGTCGCTTCTAGAGACCGTAGTTTGGGATGACGAAGATGAAGGAGATGACGAAAAATATCAACCTACCCCTGAGGACTTGGAAATGGATGAAGAGGAGCCAATCAGTATGGCTGATGAATTAGTGGACGTGGCAATTTCTATTATGGATAGTTGATACACTTTATTCATCAGTTACACCGACATCAGGAAAATCTGCAGAGGCACTTTCATGCAGAATGTGCATGAATAACAAATTTTTGTGCATGAAAGAGCATAAAAGGTCATTTTAGACACTTTATGCTTTTTATGTACGTCCCAAAATAATGAGGTAAAAATGATGGTTATTTATGCATGATCTTGCCAGACTCATGCATTTTTTATCCAGTCAAATTCCATTTTTTTCGAGCATAAAACAGTTCCAAGTAAAGAAATTCACTTCATATTAAGCACTAGCTATGTACAAACAAAACATGTATACTGTTTTTGAGCGAATTGATCGAAATTGTACAGTACTCTTGGGCGCTCTGCAATCCTATCAATGACATCATCACTAAGAATGTATTGGCCAGTGATTACAGTCTGTCCAGCATAATGCTTCTCAATAGCAGTGGCTCGCCATTGATGTAGGACAGACCTGATAGCATCCTGCAGCTCCATAGAAGGTTTGACGGCCCGGCGAGCACGAGATGGATATGGTTATTGAATAGCCACAGTCTCTATAGGGAATAACTCGGGTTGACAGTTATCACAACACCGTGCATTGGGTGGTCAAACAAAAAGCAATACTATATAGGTATATAAGCAATGAGACATCCAAAGCAAGCACACATACATACATTTATCAGCATTACAGAAAAATTCATCCCATGGAATGCGTCGACATTCAGATGTCACAAAAAAAAAAGATCGATACTTGCAATCACGGGCAGCAACTGCAGAAACAGCCCCTTTCTTTCCTCCGACTTTTCTTCAACCCGTTACTGCACCCATTGGCTCGTCATCATCTCCATTTACCTCCGGATCCTCCCAGTCAATCACCTTGATTTGATCTATTTGCGCTTGAATTGGCTCCTGAATTATATCGTCGTCTAAGTCGTCTTCTATGTTCACCTCCTTGCCGTCAGTCTCCAGGTTGAGTAGGTGTTGGGTATAGGTAGATTTGGTGACAAGTACAATTGCCTCACCGCACTGGCTGAGTCGACGTACACAACGGCCGATCTTTTGTACAAGGGATAGGAAAGATGGCGGCTCCCGCCATAAGATTACACGCTTGATGTTCTGGAAATCCATTCCCTTATACATGAACGATAGGTCAGTTCTCAAAGTATTGATAGACACCAATAACCTACTCACCATCCCAAGTGCATCTGTAGCAACAACACAGCAGTGAGAACCAGAACGAAGGCCCTCTTGTATTAACAACTTCTCCTTGCTGTCAATGTGTCGATGATAAAAGACGAATGCCTCCGGCTTGATGTATTGAGGACAGTGTCAGCGTAAAAGTCCTGTATTTCTTCTGCCTCTGAGCGGCTATTGACATAAATTAATGTTTGAGGGAATTCTTGTTCATTACTGGCGGGATTGGTGGGGAGAAGAAAAAGGAGGTCGGCATAAGTTTTTTGAGGATGCTGCATGACTCGGACCGAGAGGGCGACATTGTGCTTTGCATTAGAGATGGCAATGCAGGGACAGTTCAATGGAAGGCCGAGTTTGAAAAAGATGTCCTAGATGACATCAGGAGGCATAGTCGCAGAAGCAAGGAGAACGGGAAGAGCACTCGGAAGTCGAGCTAGAAGTTGTGATAACTTGGCGTATTCCTCACAAAAATTATCTCCCCACTCAGTAATACAGTGCACCTTGTCAATGACCATTTCGATACAGTTGTTTTGGGACGCTTTGTGCTGTAGTACTTGCTGATGGAACCGTCTTGTCAACGCCATTTCTGGAGAGACAAATATCACACGGTATTTGAGGCGAACATGCAAGGAGTTAGCTTTCTAAATATACGTTAGCATGGAAAGTGAGAGCATATGGCATAGAAACGCACCTCAAATAAATCTTCAATGTTTCCTCCCTCGGAATTCAGAGCTACAGCTGAGATACCCCTATCCACCAAATCCTTCACTTGTGAGTTCATCAGAGTGTTTTTAGAGGACTGATGACCAGCACTACTTTCTGGCAGTCACCGCCCTGAACCAGATGATAGAAAAGAGAAAGCCAGAAAGTCAAGGTCTTGCCGCCTCCCGTCGGTACATCATACAGTGTAGTTTTGCCCAAGATGATGTTCTGACCTACCTTTTCTTGATGCTATCTCAGCGCTGGGACCCCAAATACCTCACATAACCTATTTCTAGCCTCCTCAAGTCGTCATTCATCAAGTCTTGCTGGGATTTGGGGCGGCATTGGAGAAGGTTGACCAGACAGTTTCAGATGTGACCTGGCAAATTTGTCGTCTCATAGCAGGCCAACGGATGCGAAGGAGGTTGAAGCACCAGCGGTACCGGGATGGAGGTGGAATTTCATTGAAGTCCAAAAAAGCACGTGATGAAATTGCAACCACACCAAAATGCCGGGATTTCGTTCCAGTCCCTTTGCTGATGTAGTGATCGACTGTCATCACTACTCTACCAAAGGGACTGGCTTGAATCTACCTGTTCATCATGTCAGACATCTCTGTGGTCTCCATAGCCTCTGGTATCGCACTTCTCTTTCTTATCTTCATCTTCAAGCAATGTGTCGATAAAAGTACTTCTTATCCGGGACCGCGGGGATGGCCAATCATCGGGAATTTACTGGACCTTTGTTCTACTCAACCACTCTTGAAACATCCTGGAAAAGCCTTTCGTGACTTAGTCCTATAGTAGCCGCGCCTCGTTTTGACGCGACCGGGATATTATGTAAGAAGTCAAACCTTAACCCCAATTTGGATGTGCGGTCTCAACGTGTTTACCTTCAAAGCCCACTGTTTTGACGCGTAAAAATCCACTAGACATATTTATTCAGTATAATACAAGGTATCATGATAATATTTGCAGTAAAAATTGATTCCTCTTATGAATCTCTCGAGCACTCCCAAATGCCTGTACCGGCAATATATGAAGGAATAGGGCCGTCGCTTCGTGCGGCAGGTACGAGGCCGTAAGTAATCCAATTAGGAAGACAAGATAAGATTGTTGATTTGCCAAATGGATATAACTCGTGGTAATTTGCACCGCCACCCTGCGACTCGCAATAAGCAAGAACGAGACCTCCTAAAGTCGGCCTCGTAACCGGCCAAAGACGGTGACATATCTGATCGATTTAGTCAACGAGTTTAGTCAACTGCGTAGAAAGACGCGTCGCTGGGCCAAAAAGGTGTCACCGAGGGTTAGGGTTTGACTTCTTATATAATATCCGGGTCGCGTCAAAAAGAGGCGCGGCTACTCGCAGACTACATATAAACACACGGTGAGTGTCTATGTTTATATCGTCTGTCTGCCTAGGGGAGACTATTCGTGACTGGGGTCGACAGCACGGTGAGCTTCACTTCCCATAGTGTTGCCGAGATTTGGCTATGACTCACTTCGGCTCGACTCCAGTTGACTCCGGCTCCAAATCTGGTGACTCCCCTCCGGAGTCAACTTGAGTCAAGCCGAGTCACCTATGTAGTAAATTTATTAATATGTGAATATATTATTGAATAGAATTTAATACTTCCAAAATGAGTAACTATTACCAAGACGGGTAATTCAGCTGCGTAATACATCTCAATTACCAAAAAAGGGTGATTATTCAGCTGATGACTCAATTTCGCTCAAGTGACTTAAAGTTGCCAGAGTCATGAGTCATTAGTCCGAGTCGGCTCGACTAAAAATCGACTCGACTCGTCGACTAGCCGGAGTCGAGTCGAGTCACGTGCAACACTAACTTCCCATATCTTCCAGATATTGAACTGCAGTAATTGTTGGTTTCATTTAGCATCCCAAGCAGTCAGCCTTCGAATTCCTGGTGCATCGATGCTCGTTTTTAATCATTTAAAAGACGGGCAGGAGCTTTTGGCGAAGCGGTCAAATATTTACACTAATAGGTCGGTCTCATGAATCCGAATTTATCCTCATTGCGTTCTGATTCTTGATCTCCAAACAGGCCGCGGGCAGTTATGCTGAACGAGATGTAAAGCACTCGTTTTCGTTCCTTTTTTGTTCTAATGTTGCTTGTTTACAGGATGGGAGGGGATTGGCGACTACCTTTCATGAAATATGATGAACGATTCAGAGGTGCGGTCTCAACTTTCCAAACTCTAGATTTTTGTATACTCAGTGTTTTCACCACTAGTGACCCAAAAGATCTTTCATGAACTCACGACCACAAAGGAAATTGTTCAACCCAACCAAGTACTAGCCATTCGACGCCTCCTTCGCCGCTTACTCGACAGATCGTCTGACTATGACAAACATGTTCGACTATGAGTACTCGACGTTTTATAATTTGAAAACCCGTTATGTTCAGATTCTAATGTCTGCAGAATGACTGGAAACTTTATCCTGCCTTCCTCGTATGGAATTACGCCTCAATCAGCAGAAGAACCTTACATAAAGCGTAGTAACAACCAGTGGTCATATTGGTGTCAGAATCAAACCAGCGAGATAAATATATTGGTGCTTGTGCAGTTTCCTGATCTTTACAACAGACTTACGATGATTCTCAAATATTTGCCTGCATGGTTCCCGGGAGCTACGTTCAAAAGGACTGCTCTGGGTGCCATTTCACAGATGCCCGAGAGCTGCCATTTCAACATGTTCAGGATCAGATGGTAGGTTCTTATTAATCTCAAGCATGAGCACGTATGAATTTTTTTAGGCCAAGTGAACAGCTAAGCTCTCACTCGCAGCCCATTTCATCGATGCGATTCAGTCTGGTCCGGCCCCCGAGATCAAAGTTCGAAAAATGAACGAGTTAGCAGCTAGTCTGGGAAACGTGTATCTCGGAGCTGCAGACACCGTGAATCACATCTGAAGTTACTCTGAATTGAGTTCTTACGACTCACTATTTGTTTCAGACCAATGCGGCCATCTGGTCTTATGTCCTTCTAATCGCTCTCCATCCGGAGGTTCAACGCAAAAGCCAAGCCGCTCTGGACAATGTGTTGAACGGCTGACTCCCCACCTTCGAAGACTGGAACATGATCCCTTCTGTTGATGCTATAGTCAATGAAACCTTCCACTACAGTCCTATTACCCCTCTTGGCGTACCACATGTTACGAGAGCGGACAATGTTTACGAAGGTCATTTTATTCCCAAGGGTATGCTTGCTATCTCTTCAGACTGTACGGAATTAATGATGTAATGATATATCAAAGGAACGATGGTGTTCGGCAACCTCTGGGCTCTTCTTCGGGAAGAAGAGATCTATGGCCCAAATGTAGACGAATTTATCCCAGAAAGATTCCTCAATCAAGACGGGCAAATGGATTCCACGAAGAATTATTACCTTTACGACACCGCTTTTGGATGGGGACGCCGAATCTGTCCTGGAAAAGGTGGGCATAACTCAATTCAACGTGCACACTTTGCCTGACCTTACTGTTTTTCTAGCTATGCTGTGGCTCACCGCTGCATCCTTGCTAGCTACATTTGATATTACCAATCCTGTTGATGCGGATAGAAAGCCTATCAATCCCGTTCGCATCAACGACAAGTATACGCAGTGGCCAGTAAGGCCAGTATTCATCTTGATTCGTTCCGAGAGAAGGTTATTTGCTGATGCTCGTTCTGAACAGCATGCCGTCCTTTTTCACCGTTACTGTGAAACCTCGGTCCGCAGTGGTAGAATCTTTGATTCGTGAAGATATCAAAGAAATGGTTTAATGTGGTGAAGAATAACGGCTTACTTTTCAATCTGGTGCAGTCGATACAAGTTGATTAGTGAATTTTTGTTGTTCTTATTTGTACTTGCATCATTTGACATAAACACTAAGAAAGCACTTGATATGTTACCTTTTTTCTCCAATTTTAATCCATCATACTCCAGTCCCTCCTTCATAACCACCATCATCCTCATGAGTGAACTCGCATCCAGCGTTTTAGCGGTCGTATTATCTCCAAAGTTGGTGAAAAGACTCCTTCAACCTACCTTGCATCACTGCCTAAGACTAGGAGTGATTGGATCATTACTGCCTTGCCTGTGCTACCCGCAACATCGACCACAGCTCATTTTTTCTTTGTTCTGAAGCCCCGACGTGTGGCACAGCCACATAATTACTCCCACGGGTACTACTGATACACAACCTCTACGCACCGTCATACGCCTTTATCCTGCCTTCCCACTCGGTACTTGGCCTACGTCGCTGTTAGCCGTCGTTCTTGTCATCTAGTTCTACGTCCGAGATTTACACCGAGAATTACATAGCTTTTCACTATAATCACACTAAATTTTCATCTATATTAACTGAGCCTATTCTCGACAGCTCCTCTAGCCTCTCATCCATTTGTTCCTGCCAAACGAGAGTATTGGATAAGTGACCTGGTTGGATACTGTCTATATCCTCACGATGAGCTCCTCTGATACTAATCATTTCCTATTGTAATTCCTGGTCCCACTCTATCTAAGTGCTACCCTACTCCCATACATTGTCCTACCCGCCGTAGGTCCCTCTGCAGGAGGATCCTTCTGCTTCCGTACTATTTTTCGCTCCACTAATCATTTTAAAACACACGGTCATTTCAATCACAATTGCGACCCGCCATCTGTCTTATAGTCTCCACACGCTTATCCTTCCTTTTCAAGGTATAACGCCGGTCGTAGAGTGTCCCTACCTGAGTATCCGCACATTCGTTCTTCCTTACTGAGGTGCTGCCCTGGTTCTGGACCGCCCTCAAATAAAACTGAAGTATATTCACTGCTCCCGGTCTGCTGCAGCTAAGAGTACTCAGGTTCAACTAGCATTGTTCCTAGATACCGACAATTCATAACCGCCGTGGCGTATCCCTCCCAGGACATACAAAAGTAACAATGTTCAACCACTGCACTCCGGGACCTTATTCCTTCATGGCATGTTCTGCTCCTACTGACGTAGAGTCCACATCTGCGTCCACCTCGGCATCTGTGGTCTTGCCTGCTGAACCTAGCTCACTGCTGACCCCTACTGCAGCATCTCCGTCTCATGATGTACCATCCCCACCAAAACCAGAAGGCAAGGGCCATGCTTCACGCACGCTATCCGCCAATATGTCTACCAACCTCACTACAACATCCTCTACTCTGTGCAGCAGCACTCATCAGGGCGCTTCACGTGTCCTATCAGCAAATCCCTCTGCAGACCTTTCTCCCTCATCTTCCGGTTTGCGTAGCACTACTCGTCAGGCCGTACTTGAGTCCTCTGTGACTGATCTCCGCGATGGCATTATTGTCCACGTCAATGCCACCAACACCAGCTTTTTGGAAATCGAGGAGAAGCTGCAAAATATGAACAATGCGGCTGCACATACTGATGGGATTCTCGCTGACATGCAACGTGAGGTATCCTCTCTCGCCTCATCAGTAAAGTCGTTGACTGGAAGGGTCGATGGCATCGTGTTGCCCACAACGTGGGTATCACTGAGCAGAATGCCATGTCTGTTCGCATCGATTCAAACACGGCAACCCTCCAACGCATCGAGCAACAGCTGGCCAACCTCACCTCTCATGTCCAACAGGACTCCTCATCCACTCGACACTCTTCCGATGTCAGTTGCAAGCGTCGTCGATCCTCCTCTGTCTCACAGTCTGACGATATTCTCGTTCCTAATGCAATTGGCCGTGGAGCGGTTTCTAATGACTCGGTCGTCATGTCCACTACTACGGTCATCCAACCATCAGTCCCAATCCCAGTGCCCATACCGGTGCCCACTACTGCCGTGCCCACCCGTTCTGTACCACCACCTGCCCCTGCACCCCCGCTGCTCTCTAACAAGCCGTCCGTACCCTCTGCTCGTGCTGTTGAGTATGGTGTCCGTGTTGGTCCCATCGTTTTGTCCAACTTTCGAGGGATGAATGAAGCTGCCATGGCACTGCTGTCGGTCCTCCGCAATCGCAACCGAGTTTCTCAACAAGTTTGAGGACGTCGCGGTGGTCCAACTTCGCTCATTATCACTTGGAAGTCGGAAGCTGAGGCCGTTAGGTTCTTTGAGACCTGGCATGAAGGACAGCCGGCAGGCTATGAGCAGGTTTCGGTCAGCCTGACTTGTTAGGTGGGGCAGTTGACACTCGTTCATTAGTAACTCACTCGTTTCCCTTTTCATTCCACTTTCTTTTCCAACAGCAGTGGATTCAACGACACCTACAAAATACAGTCATCCCTAGTACATCCACTAGTTCTGTCACCCCCCTATTACCATGTAATAACCTCCAAAATGTAGCTAGCCTTGATTCTTGTCCTAGCCCTAATTGTCATTTACAGTTGCCCTTCTCTACGGATGTCTATACCCCCTTAGATCTGAGAATAATAACGTGGAACGTAAAAGGACGTTTGAGACTAAAGCTCAGCTGTCCCGAAATCATGAACAAATTATGTAAATTTCATGTAATATTCCTACAGGAAACACACCTACGACCCGAAGAACATAGTTGTATAGTTCCCCCGGCCGGTTAAAAATTGTTTGCACAATCACGACCAGCTCCTGTGGACCTGCGAAGACCATGGGGTGGTGTGCTTGCGCTAATCCGATCTGACTTGAGACCAACAGTTCGGCACGATTTCTGCTCAACAGACATCGTTACATTTGAGATTGATGACTGTTTATTCATAAATGCCTACATCCTCCCAGAAAATAGCAAAAGCTGGAACAACCCAATGAATAAACTATTGGAATATCTCACAGCAGCGGCTACTTTAAATGTCCCTGTCTTGATAACGGGCGATCTTAATGCTAGGACTGGTTCTCTACAACCATGCTCAGATAATTCACCAGAATGAGCCTCGTTTGACACTACTATATGCACACGGGGTCGAATGCTAATGTGTGAGATGAAGGAACTCGGTTTCTCTTTTCTCAATGGATGTCAGAGTCTTGGTCCATCTGCTCACTTGTTTACTTCCTACCAAGGTCAATACTCGACAGTAATTGACTATGGCATAGGAAATGACCTCATGCGTGCCAAAGTTATCACTTTCGCAGTTGGTACTTATGACTCGGAAATATCAGACCATACACCTATTCATACAGTCTTGAAGTGGCACTCTGTAGATTCCTGTAATTCACGGATTCAAACAAAAGCACGAAATGTAAGAAAACCCCGTAGCTCTCCACCAACTCTTCCAAGTGAAACACTCTTAGATCCCCTGTACATTGAGACCATTAACTCTATTCCGATTGGAAAAGATAATGCTCTGGCGCATCTCTATGGGTTTACCGTGTCTGTTGATTTGCAATCCCCGCTTTGAGTGTTTACTGCTGGTGTCTGCTACAATCAGTCCTCTCCACTAGTAAAAGCTGGTGCCGGCATATTCTTTGGACCAGGCTCAAAGTTCAACGTTTCCAGTCGTGTACCTGGCCCCTCTCTGTCATCTGAGAGAGCACACACTTATGCAGTTTGGCAAGCCATGAAAGATTTTCCTCGCAACCGGCCCCTCATTATCTATACCTCACTCTATGTTATCAAAGCATTAACTGCTCATTCAGAACGAAACACCAACGTCAAATGGTCTGGTGCAAATGGTGATATATTCAAGAACATCATTATTTGCATACAGAGTCAATTGACTTGGTTACATCTCTCCCCATGCCCACCACTAGATTCCAAAAATGGACACCAACTTTCGGCACATACCTTGGCTACTAAGGGTATAGACCTCGGATTGAACTTGTTTATTCCTTCAGCTCCCTGCCCAGACCCTGCCTCCCCATTAGCTCAATCAGGCAGATGCAAAGTATCCACTGATGTATCATTTGAAGCCATCAAGCCGGGCTATAAAGTTCATGTGGTGGTGATATGGTCCCGGGATCAATGATGTACTGCCATTGGGATGCATCCTGGAACCCGGCGTTCAGCTCTTGGACCAGTCCGGTTAATAAACTCCTCCTCCTCCTCCTCCTCGTTTCTACATAGACCACACCCATCGAAACTAGACATGGTCGTCCTCAACGCTCTCGGGCCACAGCTTCTCTCCGTCCTTAATACTTGGCTTCAGTTTCCTTGAAAGAGTTGTTCATCTCTTTCTCGTTCACATCCAAATCCGCAACGTCCATAGAGAAATAAGGTGTCCCATCGATCTTGGCTATAACCGATTCGATATCGGTAGACTTGGAAGAGAAATCTGAAGAAGGAAGAGTAGCATGTCCATTGTGCTTCAATTCATGTCAACCGAGAAAAACAATCGTTGACCGTTGTGTCAAACAGATTACGAGGCCGAATTTATGAGGACTCGTGGTTGGCTGGCTGGTTGTGGGCAAACCCATTTGGTAATTGGAGTGTTATGTCATGCCGATATTGTCGTACATTGCCGGACAAATCAATTTTACGGCCTCATACCTGCCGCGCGAAGCGACGGCCCTATTCCTTCGTTCTGTTTTTTGTTCAGCGGGAAAGACACCATCGACAGATTGGCCTTGGTCGAAAAAGGATTCTTGACCTAAGAAAGAACGGACTTGAGAAGTAGATAGGAAAGCGAGAGATCCATTGGGAGAGTCAGGTTGGTCAGTAAGCACGGAAACCCAGAAGGCCTTGCTCACTCCGGAAGGGCACGCCCACTTAAGCGGCAGCAGCCAAGGATGGGAATTGACTTAATGTGTTATCAGCCTATGAATTCTATTTCTGAAGAGTGCTTCATGCCGGATACTTACCGATGGATCAGGGAATACAAGAGTTCCTTTGATACACCACACCGTTAAGTATGACTGCCACTAATGGATCCTAACGCCAGCGCACACATTGTATCGATATATCATCATTATCACTTCTGGGACTGGGAAATAGGCCAGCGGTGACTTCCATTTGTACTTCAGCCACCTTTGACAATGCAGCAAATGCAAATTTGTTGATTTTTAAAGGTGTCTTTATAACAGACTAATCGTCTCAGTAAGTGACCTTCTATGCCCCATTTCCGCTCCGTGTGCAGGACTCCAGGCCCCCTGTCCACTATTTGCCTCCGTGGCTTTCATCTGGTCTATGTGACCAACTTTTCTCATCTTTATTTGTATGGAGTTGTATTGTCTTATTTACTGTATTTTTGTACTACATACAGATGACTCAGGCACCATTTCTCCCAATCTCTTTTTCGCCGAGTCATCTAGGTGTGTACAACCTTACATATCTATGACTGAGGGGTATGGCCGCAAGCGGCAAGGGCCGAACCTTTTGCGAGTATCTAGGCTCATCACAGGCTAATCTTGCGGAGTGCTCAACGTTAAGTACCTTTATTACATGGACAATGTCACCAAAAAATAAGCAACCCGCAGTTTTGAAAGGGATTGGGACCTTGCTATCAATAAGAATCCGTGTATTAAAAAACCAGCTGCCGAAAAATAACCATTATGTGAACTCCCTGAAAAAATGCTTTATGCACAGAGTGTGGGACTCAGAGCCACCTCGGGGGAAGACAACCTGTCTATCTCCCTCGAGGTCCCGTTCGACGGCACAAATCTGACTCTATACCTACTAAAACCCCGGAATTTGTGACCCAATCATCTGGCAGTGAATGTAACTTTGAGATATGTTCAAGTTATCACACAGGTCACAATAACACACAATCAATGTTTAACGATCTAAATGCTTTGGTAGGTAGCACACAAACACATTGGGGTAGCCAGCACAGACAGACTATGAATTTGGATTACTAACCAAAGTTTACAGCTGCATACTGGTATTCCAGCAAATATATGTCTACTTTCACTCCGTGGTATGTTGGATTTTTTATCTCATCTCATGTTTGCATAGGGTACAATTTCAGTAAAAATAATTCTCTACTGTTACTGAATGGAATGGTTGAATTGTAGGTTGATTAGATCTCAAATCTAACTATTGAACTGCTGTTCTAGATTAGAACATGGAATAGAAGTGCTTCCATCAATAGTCTCAAGGCCACCACAGACAGAATGAACACTCAATTTACTTGATAGTGGCATTCCTCTGGCTGAATATAGTTCCTGCAATAATTGAAGCCTTTCAAACATAGGTAGAATTTCCAGCCAATCAGCATTCTCATTTGCACTTGCAGTCTGACATCACTAAAGTCCACATACCTTTATATATATATAATATCTATGACATCATTTTAGAGAAACACTAGTAAGTACGACATCAAAAGACCCCCTGTATATACACAGGGTCCGGGGTTTGGCCATCAACTGTCAATACAGATCAGCAAAATGTCATAGTGATAGAGAGTTGACCAAGATGACAGAGGTTGATCACCAATGAGGACCAATGTCACAGATGAGGAGCAATGTAATGAATGAAGAAGCATATCATAGATGACACGTGAAATTTGAATGTCATGACTGGTGAAACGGCTCATCGATTTTGGGTGATATCACATATGACGGAGGGTATTCCAGCTCAGGCTGGGAGCCCATGAATCAATGCAAATAAAAGCGTTAAGCCACAATTATTATACCTTGTGAATATTACAGTATTCCACCACCGCTTTACACACAAGATTGAAATCTGTGAATATAACTTCCCCTCGATAAAAATATCTAATTCCAAGTTGCTCAGCATACTTTTGACTGTCTTAAAAGTAAGATCACCAATTTTTGGATACAGAAAACAACATGAAGTACTCCTTCTGTATCATTTCTTTCGATGAGTCCAAAATCTTGGAAAACAGCACTTTACACAGTGTGACCCGCGTGTGACAAGGACGTTCACACCGGTCAAACACACAAATGTACAGCAGCGTGTCTGCCAACCCTGTCACACTTTCCTCTCCGAATTTTCTTTGACTTCTCCATCCACCATTTGTGGGCCAAATCGCTAGATTTTGGTACTAGATGTATGTAATAAGTACACCATTTCGATAAAAAATATTGTGAGCCAAGGTCTAAGCTAGATGTGGTACAGTGTTTGATTTAAAAGTTGCTGAACTTCCAAAATCACAAAATTCGACATTAACTTCAATGTAAGTTGAGGTCAGCATGTTTTAAAAATCTGAAAAAAAAACTACAGTTTCTACTATATCTTATGATATCTGAAATACGAGGATTAGATGATATCTCAAGTTATGAGCAAGTTGTGTTCAAGTGTGTAAAGTGGTGGGGGCGTGTAAAGTGATGATGGAACACTGTACATACATTTACACGAAAGCTTACAACTACTATGTACAAATCTGATCTTTTATGTTCTAAGTCATCGCCAATCCAGTCCAATTCTAGACAATTCCGATCCCGAGTCCCACCAGAGACAAATCCAGCCTGTTAATCCATCATGCGCATCAAATTTTCCAAGTCACTCACTTTCACCCAAACTATTGTCCAACGGCCAATCTTCACATCTTCTGAATTTAAGAGTAGACACACCATATTCCTTTGCAATCTACCTAGGAATTAAGCAAATCGTTGAAGGGTAAATTTCAAATCGGCATAATAAAAAATATTCGCACTGGGATGAACTGCCCTAATCCAATGCACTCCTAATCCACCACTGAAAAACTTGACAAAGATCACGCATATACTGAGGTGAGTGCAAACATACCATTAACAATACGGAACTTGTCAAATATAGTGCATACATAGACTTGACAAAGCTTTCAATAGATGAAATGTGTACAACTCACAAATAAAGTTATACTCACTGGACACGGTGACTAAAAAAGCTTGGTCTCCAGCTACCTGTGAGTCTGAACCATGTCCTCAGACAGCAACGAGAACAGAAGGTAAGAAAAGGAAGGCAGCACAAACTGTTGGTGGTATGAGAGAACGAAAGACAAATGCACTGGCAATCCCTGGCAAAGAATAAAGTTATGCTTGACCCATGGGAAAGAACCATCCAACCCTCTCCCAGTTGTGAACTATTGTGTTATGAGGTATGAAATGGGCGACATGGTGGACTGAGGACAGACGAGGAGCGGAGAGCAAGGAGCTGTTGGTGGTATTGGAAAGAAAGACGAGTAGACGTTCCGGTGGTTGTCCTTGTCACTGTACTCAGGCGGAGCCAGAAATTAAACGGGCTATATGCACACCTTTCAGTAATGACCAACACTGTAGCAAATGTAAGTGTTGAAAAAATACGCGCGTAACAGATACAGACATGTACACGCTGTAACAAATACAAGTGTCAATAGGGAAGGAAGATATTCGATGGTAGAGGTTGGGGATCAAGAAGGGTGATGATTGCATACGCACGTCACTCCGATTATTGTACGTATTAATAATACGGAGTTCCGGCTTCTTGTCCAGAAGTTCCTATAGTATCAACAGGTACTTATGAAGTTGATTCATTCATTCCGAATTGGGATGATCACCCCAATGATCATACTTTGTCAAGATCTTGAGAGTTTTTATTCCTCTGTAAATATGACAAGACATGATATCTCTGTGATCATGTCTTTCCCAACCCTTTTTTGTCCTGATTCAAGATGATACACCCTCTGAATGATGACATCAAATGATAAACCCTTAAAATCATGATTCAAATAGATAACTGTTTTATCTACATAGGAAAACACTGCAGTACTTGGATTAGGTATGTATTCTAGATATAGGTCTGGGGAATTTAGTGATGCCGAGATGTAGGAATATCGGAAGCAGGGCTTGAACCCTATACATCATGACCTGTATTACCTAATTTAGTCCGCTGTGTCTTGTTAGCTTGGGGTGTGCATGAAGACCCTGGCTTGCATTTGTGAGGGAAACAGTTGGGGTAAATAAAGTATAATTCCTTTAATTTAAGCAATCTTGCCAAAGAGGCTAAAAAGTCTGTTTGCAATAAAAGAGGATACTTATGCATACCAGCTTGCTCAGCATGCTCAATTCTTACAAGACAAATAGACGAGCAATGCTGCACAGAGAGCGAGTCAGGGCGTAATATAGAAGTGATCTTCTGGGTTTTATTTGAGTGTCAGCACTAATACCATGGTGAACAGTTGCAAGCTTTTTTACATCATGAACAAAGAAGAATTTGCACTCAACCAAAACTCTAATAACTCATATTTCTCATTGATAGACAACGAAACAAAGACGGGGTACTTACTAAATTCGGAGTTGGTTTGGACATGTGGAAATCATGAGTTTACAAGAGTGTACAGCAGGAACAAAGAGAATTAGAATTATTATTACCGACACTAATCTTTACATTGTGATTGTGGTTATGGTTATGGGCAGATCCAGGAGAGACATATGTGCCAACAGAGATATCCTGAGAAATAGCATGTGTTGTATTAAGGGAGGTGCAAGGATGCTGTAAGTAGAAAGTCAGTCACTGGAATCTGTCGGGAGAAGAGTGAACAATAAGTAGTACGCACCATAGAAATCGGCTGAGTACTGGATATATCTCTCAGCACCATCATGATATGCAGACTGGGTCTGTGTTAATCTAAACTGCCACAATATTGATACAGTATGAAATAGAAGTGGGCCATCACTGCGTGCATGGCAAGTACGAGGCTAAGAGGGACTGTGAGAACATGATGGATTCCTAATGAAGATAACATTGGGAAAGGGCACAGCCACAGTGCGAGAGTAGTTAAGTAAGAACAAGTCCTCAAAAATTCGACCTCGTAATGAAATATGCTTCGCATTGGTGACCTACGGCACCACTGCATAAGGGGTGATTGGAGTTTGAAATTGCAGAGCCTCAAATGCCAGTGCAGGTGGCTGTGTATTACATTTAGGGTCACTGGTAGATATCGGGTTTTGCTCTGCTCACCCAATAAAATCTAAAAATGAGTTCAAGGAAACCATGCTGCTGGAGGGGGAACAAAAATTTGTTGGCTAAGGGCGGGAATTCCAAAAGTAGCATTATGTGTGAACTCAGCGGAACCAATGGCACGTCGATTGGGTTGGATATATTTAGTAGTGACTACCCATATATGGTACCCATGGGAATGGTTTAGTACCAACTTGACCATGACAGAACTTGATGTAAGGAGCCAACCCTAAAGGTTCGGCAATAAAGTTATCCATCTCTTTTGCGCCGAGTCATCTAGTTATCGCTACTATACTCTCGTGCTCAAGCTTGTGTTATAATTTTTTTTACATCGCTTCGCTCACTATTCGAATCTGAGACATGTCTCGCTAGCGATAGTAGTATTATTAAGGATGATATTAACCTAATTGGAGATGCCACTGCAGTGGAGCCCCTACATGACATCCACATGTCTTCCCTGGTGGGAAGATCCAAATACTTATCTTGTGTGCAACATGACTTCTTGAGCATGGAAAAGTTGTGGAACAGCAAAGTCAGTTACTTCATTACCAATCTAACCTATCCCCTTGTAGTCATCTAATTTTACAGGTGAAAGATTTCATGTGGAATATGGAAAGTGGCACTACTTTCCTTCTCAAGCACATCAAACTTGAGAAAACTGATTTTCAGGATATCAGAGCTGGTCAATTAACATCTCGGATCATTGATGCTACTTGGAAATTTATGAGAGGGTCAGGCTTCAGGGCATATACATTGTGAAATGCTTTGAGCATTCTGAGTTTGAAGAGATGTTTAACTCCAACAGGAAAGACCATCAAAAGGTTGCCCGAGAAATGTTTAATGGATATGGGGTATTTTCTTGTGTGCTAATGTCGGAAATTTCCGAATGTGCTGATAAGCGCCCCAATTTTATCAGCGGGTTGTAAGCGGCTTATCAGCACTGGTTCCATAAGGTTCTGTAGCGCCGGCAACACTTGAAAAATTCCCACGATTTAAATCCAGATCGCCCAAGCCAGTCTCAGCAAATTTTGTCGTTTCCCGGCCCCTTTGAAGTTATTTACTAACTGTAACTACATGATTGTTTTTTGGGGATTAAATGCATATTTAATGCAGTATAAAAACACTCTTCTTGGTCCCGTAAGTTGAGGCTGCATCCGCCGCTGATGAGCACTGTTAAGCACCTTTCCTTGCTGACCAGCGCTTATAAACCCCGTTTCGCTGATGACGCTTATCAGCGCTTATTACGGCCTCCTGGGAATTTCCAACAAAGGCTCAGACAATGGAACTGATTTTATCTTCTTGGATCTGGAAAGATCATTCCTTTAAAGTGCTTCTGGTTCCCATATTCTTCAAGCCTCATTGGATTGTAGCTATTGCAGACTTCAAATTTTCCAAAATTTGAGTATATGATACATCACCTGAGGATCATATCCATACTTCCCGACCATGGGAGGGATCTCCTTACTCCAAAATCTTCAGGGTGATTATTCTATTAATTTCTGTAGGCTTGTAAATGGATGAATTTTATTTTAAACATGTTCTCTGTCCTTTAGGTTATATGATTCTGGATTAATTATGGATAGTAAACATGTCCATGACCATTATCCAGTCTTTGAGAAATGGGACATCTGTTGTTGTGCAGAGGTTAGTATGAATCAAAGTATTTTCTATGCTACATCTACTTAAATTTCACCAAGTACCAACCCAGTGATGATGACAAAACCAAAAGTGGTGTCAACATCATGGCAATCGTTTTACTTTTTGAATGAAAAATACGACACAATTGAGCAGATCAGTGAAGTGATACTTTCTGACATGCTTCCCCTAGTCTGTGCAGAGATCATGACTGCACTGATGGATCACTCCATCCAAGTTCCACCACTGGAAGAATCTGAAACTCAGGTTAGCCACCATAATGTGTAAGTTTTCTACCCTGACTCCATTGGGCTACCGTTGTTGAAGTCTTTTATTTATTTGTGCAGGAAATCTAGCAGAGACGGTACAAGAAAAGTCAAAGGTTGCAACAAAAATCTGGAGCTCAGAGGTAAGTCTAACCCCTAAAATACTACAAATACACTGATGACTTCTCTTCTATGACAACAGGAAGGAGTTGGATGAGAACATCGAAACATTCAAGTGGGGCAAAGGTTTATATTATTGGCAAGAAATCAATGAAGAATGAAGTTGATCACTCTAATTTACATTGTCTTGACTGCTCAGAGATTATTGATAACAAAGTGGAACATGTATTCCAGTTTCTATGAAAGATTTGTTCATATACCCATCACTCCATAATCAGGATTTTGATTTTATAGTACACTTATCCAAGTTGTTAGTATTGAGAAGACTGAAGCTGAAACTGGCCCATACTCACACTTACAACTTATCAGGAAAACGGTACTGGAATAATGTACTGATAGCTTTACTGAAAATTACATGTAACCTTGCTAATGAAGGTAATGTTCAGAAGATTACCTGAAATTATCACAGTGCCATTGAGATTATCTATTCTTACAGACTCTTACCTGACACTAATTTCTGTATGTGTAATTTTCATTATGTTACCTTGAAGTTATTGGTAGTATAACTACTAATTATTCTACCCTACATATCCCGGCCATCTCTTGTTGAAGGTTACTACTGCATCCAGCCAATTGAATAGACACTTATCAGCTGCGGTTCATCTGCTAACGGCACGGTACAAAATTCTCCAACTTCTGAACCATTGCTTCGGAGCTGATACGCTTTGCAAACTGAGTGCACTGATCAGCTGTACTGAGCGTATCCCAATGGTCTGCATTCCGAAGTGTATACCACCAGTTCCTCGCCTGTCCCTCAACAAGTTTCTCAAATCTCTTCATCTTCCACGATGGGGACTTCTTCTTGGAGCGTTCTTCAAAGGCTTTAAGCCAAGCGGATGCATTGCTGGAGCCGTCAAACGGTGCTGGATCCATAGTTGTGCAGATGACGTGTCACGGACTCACGAAAAAAATGTTAGAGCCACGAAAAAAGGCAGTTGCACCACAGAAAGCGAGCTTGCTAAAACAGAAGGTGCCGAGTGTCGAATCTCACTCTCGTCACCAGAATGGAGCGGGCCAAACCTGCCCCAGGAAGCTGCTAGCAGGTAGTTCGAGATGAAGTGTGTCTACGACAGGAAAGTATGTTAAAGCTACTGACAAACAAGGCCAAACAACAGCAAGTCCGGGATCAACCTCACGGAATTCCCTACTCCAACGGCACGGTACAAAATTCTCCAACTTCTGAACCATTGCTTCGGAGCTGATACACTTCACAAACCGAGTGCACTGATCAGCTGTACTGATTTTGGGGCACGCATGATGATTGATGTCAGAAGTAATTATGGTGGGCACAAAAAAATCATGTGGCTTCCATATTTGGAAAAAGCAGAGTGCTGAGCTGGGTCATGATTTTTTGCTTAATTCTCCTTCAAAACAGCTTTTCTGTTGTTAGAAAAATGGTACAAGGGCCTTCTCTTTTACGGGCTTAACGTGTCCACCTGCCTGGAGTTAAATTCCAAATACAGAAGTGGCCACTGTAGCACACGCACAGAAGCTCCATCCGAAGGCCGGAAAGTATTCAAGCTCCGACACATAAACTGTACAGTTACTCGGTCAGATGATGTGATAGTTCGTTTATCGTTGATTCATGTCTAACTTGTCCTTCAGAGTTCATTTGTTCCTCCTTCCTGTGTCCCTGTCTCCCCTTCCTTGTTTTTTCGAGCGCTGGCCTACAACATACTTACATCAAGACTCTTCCCAGGAGATTACTACTGAGCACGACTCCCAACCTCTTGTCTCAAGGGCCCCAAATTTTGTTGAGTAGTGTAGGCAATGGTATGTACCCACCCAAGTTTTATTCCACATGTCTTGATGCAGTTTCCTATAAATCTCAGGCCTGCTTGATTGTCTGGTGATTTTGTGCTTGGGTTAATTCGGAAAATGGTGTGTTGCTAGTAGTCGTTCACTGTTGCGCCATACTGATGCTATCTTTTTTATAGACAGCCATCCTCAATACCGAGTACCTACTCACATCCTCCTTGCTATACTCTGATAACACCTCTATAAATCAAAAGGCAAGCACTCTGTCCTCGAATTTCGGTAGATTTCCCACAACAACAGTTGTGTACTTTATATTAAATTCCTCTCGTATGCAGGATCTATTATTTAGGCTCCATTGCATGTCTTTCGCTTTCCTGGTGAGATCTCTTGCCCCATCTCTTACGTGGATTTTTGTTGATGTAATCCCACTCTGATTAGGATGAATACAACAAATGGGGCTGCAGGACTAAAGATTGCCAATGATGGGCAAGGATGTTGTATTACTATACCCATAGTGTATATCCATCTGTTTATGACTGTATTCTATTGTATCTTTTGAATACACCTTGCTTGCTCACCTTTGCTATGTTCTACTGGATGTCTTGGATATGTATGGTAAGATGAATAACATGTATGTAAGCTTCTGCTAGAACTTGGCTGACACACTAGTAACATTGTGATACATTACTGATAACATTGAGTAATATTGAGTAATGTGCAGGGGGGACCGGCGAATATTCGGTAATTTTCGGTAACATGGCTAATGGCAATAATTTTCAATAAGTTCAAGTATGTTATGCTAATGTTTAGAGCATTATCCAGATGCTATTTTCTGATAGGCTTGACTTTTGAAAAATTTTGTCCAAATCCCTGACCAAAAATCTGTGTCACAATTAGGATAGGGAATTTTTCAATGAGTTTATACACTCTATTCTAGTCAATCATTGTTCTCCAGTGGCTTGTAGAACATGGCAGTGCAAAAGGAAATTTTACATGATGTTATTTATTATCTGGACTCTGACCAGACATTTCGGTGGACAAAAAACTACTTCCATATACTGCTTTATAGCCCACTATAAACAAAAAAAAGAAGGTTTATCTGTATTCAAAAACTGTAATTTTCAGGTAATTAGCTGTGAGTATATTAAGTCAAGAATCAGACTCCTACTTCAAGTCTGCAGACAAATTTTGCATGAGGCGGCAGGCCGTAAAAAAAAAAACAGACAATAATGGTCAAAATGGCCAAATTCCATGCCAAAGGTTCATAGGGACTAGCAGGGATCCTATGTGTACCCAATCACCAGGCACGCAGGTGGTCTGCAGGTGATCTGCTGACCTGCGGGCCACCAACCGATCTGCAGGTCAGTCTTTGACCTCTGGATCGGTAATTCAAATCTCCACTTCAAAAAAAATTAACTTTCAGGTGCTAGCATCACCTGAGGCTTAAGTAGTAGCTTCAAGAAATATTTTATAGCCTGTATTACTTACTATTTCGAAGCACTGTTCATTAATTTGGTAGAAATTTCTCAAAATAAA
Organism: Dendrothele bispora CBS 962.96; assembly: GCA_004369135.1. Lineage (NCBI taxonomy): Eukaryota > Fungi > Basidiomycota > Agaricomycetes > Agaricales > Dendrothele > Dendrothele bispora. Next base: position 88,176 of record ML179193.1, on the reverse strand, counting down.
ATCTAAAACTAGGTAAAAATTCAAAACCGAGCTTGATTTTTGTTGGCTTTGACTATGATTAAACATTACTGTGATAGTATGCTGTAAGTAAAATCAAGTATAGTACCGATAGTATCAACCAGTAGGTGCACAGCCACTGACCTGCAGGTCTGCAGGGCGACCCGCAGAATTCACGCCACCGCATTAAACGTGAGCTACTGTAAGTACTATGATTGCGAAACAAAGTTATGGCGCATACAAAATTCCAGTGGATGCTCACTTGATGGCTTGCTCGAGATCCGCATCATCGAAAACACTGGGACTCTTTCCTCCAAGTTCGAACGTGAGAACTTTGAGGTTTGATTTTGCGGAAGCCTCCTGAATCTTTCTTCCAGTCAGAGTGCTTCCAGTAAACGCAATCCTTCGAATCCGCGGGTGATAGGCCATAGCCTTACCGACAATATTGCCTGCACACAAGTTTGAATGGGGGGTCCTCGGGAGGCAAAACTAAAAGAGGGTCACCATATCCCAGGCCTAGTGTTGCACGTGACTCGACTCGACTCCGGCTAGTCGACGAGTCGAGCCAAGTCGGACTAATGACTCGTGACTCTGGCAACTTTAAGTCACTTGAGTGAAATTGAGTCATCAGCTGAATAATCACCCTTTTTTGGTAACTGAGATGTAGTACGCAGCTGAATTACCCGTCTTGGTAATGGTTACTCATTTTGGAAGTATTAAATTCTATTCAATAATATATTCACATATTAATAAATTAACTACATAGGTGACTCGGCTGACTCAACTGACTCGAGTCGACTCCGGAGTGGAGTCACCAGATTTGGAGCCGGAGTCAACTGGAGTTGAGCCGAAGTGAGTCATAGCTAGTCTCCCCTAGGCAGACTGACGATATAAACATTGACACTCACCGTGTGTTTATATGTAGTCTGCGAGTAGCCGCGCCTCTTTTTGACGCGACCCAGATATTATGTAAGAAGTTAAACCCTAACCTTCACTTACATGCTTTTGACGCACTTTTTGACGCGCCTTGTCAACGAAACTGCATCATTTATGCCTCCGCCCATCTCATTCTTGTCAAATGAAGGACTCCAGACCCTCAAGACTATTATCAGGACCAATATCCCTCAATGGACTGAAGGATTGCGGCCTTTTCAACTTCAATCCATACCACTCATTCTCGAAAATCAAGATGTATTTGCAATTACCGCAACTGGAGATGGAAAATCAGCGCTATTTGCAGTTCCGATACTCGTGCATCAAGAATTATCCAAAAATCCCGAACTTTATCCTCAATTCAGTGTTTCTATACGCCAAGATCCCATCGGAATTGTTGTTACTCCCACAAAAGGACTCGCAAACAACATTGTATGTAGTAAACTTGTATTAAGTTTTCGACAGGCAAGTAACCATCCGTAACAGAGGTCAAGGAGCTTCAAGATCAATTTCAAATAACTGCCTTTGCTTATACACACGAGAACGTTTCTAAGAAAGTCCGGGATGGTTGGACGTCTCTCTCGGAACAGACAGAAGAAAATTCGGCAACTGGTTCTCTGTCGTTTATCGAGCTATTAATTCTACTGATGGACTTCCGTATACTCTACGGCGAAATCGAAAGTGAGCTTGCGAAAAAAATATCCTGTTACGTTAGTGGGACCCTTCTTAATCCACAATGATTTGTAGATTTTCGTTTGATGCATCAAACGGCCTTCTCTTCCATAGAAGCTTGGGGACGGAAATCAAGACTTTGGGATTGTTCTTGATTAGCAAGAGTCATCCGAACAAGGTGAAGAAATGATCACTAGCTTCACAAAAGGAGTGCTCCTTCTAATTGTGCTTGCAGAACATTAATGCCGTGTTCAAGATGATTGGGAGTCGAGTAGTTACTGAGCTGGACGATGCCCTGACGTAAGTTCTAGACGACCAAGGACCATCTGAATATCTTGTTCAATTCCACATCACATTTGCAGAGCTACAGACAAACTGGAGAACGAATTACTCGGCGAGCTGGAAAATGCACGATTGGTCCGTTTGCTCTGCAAATTTGGTTTCATCAACGAGCGACCAGTGCGTATCCATTTCTTTTTTCTTCATTCTCAACGAGAATTTACTAATTTTCCACAGAGTCGCTCGCGATCCACGATGGTCTGAGACCGGTGATAGGTACATCATCAAACTATTCAGAGACTACGTCTTCCACCAAGTCGACAAGCACGGGAATCCCATAAGCAATCTCTCTCATGTCCTTACCTGTCTTGGCAAAGTATGATTAAGCATTGCTTTTTCCCCTGTTCAATTTCTCTTAAGGCTGATGTTTAACTTGTTACGCAGCTTGACGCCGGTACTGACAAGAAAGTGATGTTGGTCGCTCGTGATGAACAAAGCTGTCTTTTCGTCAGCTACAAGGATATCAAGTCATGTATCGATGCTGCATTTAAGTAAGTCTTTTTCTCAACTTTTTCTCATCTCGCCTGTCCCTTTTTCTACAATCAACTTACCACTCCTTTCTAGCAACCTATGGCGCTCGGGGAGATAGCACTAATTTTGTAACGTGGCGAACGGAACGATGTGTATGTTCTGTAAAAGCGCATCTCAGCCGAAATCGTCGTTAAGAAGACAGAGACCACTACTCACGACTTGCCATCCATCTTTATGGAACTGTTTCACCAACTTTGACAAAGCGTCTGGGTTGCTACGAAGAATACCTTTGGTATCCGGTTTGTCTGAATAGGGTTCTAGAAGAGCTGCTCCCCAGGAACCAAGTGCACCTTCAAAGGGTATGATCAAGTCAGAAATGGAACTGTTAAGCAAAATTATAGGTATAGGCATTACCGTCAGTGTAGAGTTTGATGCTGCGTACAGTCACTCGACCGGCTTTGACATTTTTGGTTATCCGTCGTCCGGATTTTGATTTTGGGGGAGGCATGAATGTTCTAATGGATTCTGAGTCAGTTTCCGTTAACAAGAGGTTGGAAACGGGGTCAGTAGGAGGATAACTGCTGTCTATTCTTGTTGTTCCGCTTTGGTTTGTCGGTAGGGAGATAGAGTCGGGTTTAAGGGGAAATGGGTCATTTTGATTACTTGTCATGGCTTATAGTTGAGAAAGAGCTCGCATTTAGAGGAGAAAACGCGTCTTGTAGGTGCAGACACGTCAAGGGCAGTGAGCGTAGGAGGTAAACGCGTTGAGGCCGCGCGTCTAAATTGGGGTTAAGGTTTAACTTTTTACATAATATCCCGGTCGCGTCAAAACGAGGCGCGGCTACTATAGGACTAAGTCATAGCCGAGTCTCGGCAACACTACCCAGGCCCGTTGATGATATTTATAACGCCAGGGGAGAATCCAGCTTCGTTCACGAGGGAAGTGAATTTAAGAGCAATTAATGGGGTGAGCTCAGATGGCTAAGCATGTATTTAATGTCAGCACTTTGAATTCTAGGAGTCAATGCAGTGTTAATAACAAAATTTCACAACGATAGAGAAAGGTCGCAAGGTAAGCCGTTACATACCACAACTCCGTAAGTTTCTTGCCGAGTGTAGGCCATCTTATTTTCTGTGGTCTTAACAAGCGGAGATAGTTAACTTGAAGGATAACGACTAATAGATACCAAGCTACTTCGATTGTCTTCCCGTGAACTTTATCTGCCCAGCCAGCATAATACTTGAGTTCCTGGACGCACCCAACTGCAACCTCGCGCTGGGCTGAAGCGAAAGGTTTTCCTGATGATCAAATCAAAAACACTACGCATTCGAATGTGGGTAAGTGATTACCACAATTCAGAGCTTCCATTAATGCCGCAAACTCTTCAACATTCTGTTCAATCAAGTTAGCGAGCTTCAGAAGCATCTGTCCCCTGATAAATCGGGGAACCTTCAACCCCCACAACACTTTGTAAGCCTTTCGAGTTATACAACAATCATGCAAGCAAAAAAAGATTAAATGTTCATTTAAAGGCTCGGTCTCAGAATAAACAGCCCTGACCTCTTAGGCGGCGTTGATAGCCAGGTCTACATCCTTCGGGGAGCCTCCTTGAATCGCTGTGATAATCTTTCCGGTTGCTGCTCCCAATATGACAAACACGCAGAGCGATGGCCCACTTCTACTTCATGAGAACTACAGATACCCTATGATTGTTGGCCCAGTGAAGATGTTCAACAGCAAGTGGATGATACCCATAAATTAGCTTTGTGAATGCTTTATGATGTCTTGGGTTGTGAATATCACCCAAGTATTGCTGCATGCACATTGCTTTGTGTTGGTATTCAGTGCCCTCATTGTTGGGTTCTTTTCTGTATTGTAGTAAGCATGTTTTCTATGACAGAATAGAGTGGGTGCAATTCCAGTCTCCGAAAATAAAGCTGCAATAACAGTATTTTTATTAAACAACCTGGTAATACATGGGATAATGGTACACAGTGAGAATTTGTGATAAGGTAGGGCTACTACACATTTGACTGGTGCCGTCTAACCAAGCTCCGAGCTTGTGTGTTGGTTAAGATAACCGAGCACAGCTGGGCTAAGTAGAGGGGATGAGCGATGTGGTAGGCCACCAACTGTACAATAGCACAAAGCGTGAATTTGTAATAAGACAAGTTAACGGGACTACTACACGTTCAACTGGTGCCATCTAACAGAGCTCTGAGCTTGCATGTTGGTTCAGATGACCGAGCGCAACTGGGCTAAGTAGAGGGGACTAGCGATGGTGTAGGCCGTGAATTGTACAAAATGCGGATGTGGCTGTGCACAGTACAATAACACACAGCACAAATTTGTGATTATACAAGTTGACGGGGCTACTACACGTTCAACTGGTGCCGTCTAACAGAGCTCCGAGCTTGCGTGTTGGTTCAGATGTCCGAGCGCAGCTGGGCTAGGTAGAGGGGACGAGTGACATGTAGGCTGTGAACTGTAAGGTCACATGAAAATGTGGGTGTATAGTACAATAGCACACAGCGTGAATTTGTGATAATACAAGTTGACGGGGCTACTATGCGTTCAACTGGTGCCGTCGAACGGAGCTCCGAGCTTGTGTGTTGGTTCAGATGACCGAGCGCAGCTGGGCTAAGTAGAGGGGACGAGTGACGGTGTAGGCTGTGAACTGTACAGTCGCATGAAAACGCAGATGTGGCTGTGCACAACAGGAAGACCGACTCGTCGCTGTCGATAGCGCCGACAACGCAAATCCAGACTTCAAGACACCAAAGTTAGGTTTTGAGCTCCAGGAGGCTATAAGAGTATACGATTTTGAGCAAAGTGTGATGGGACTGTAACACAGTCACATGCAGCAAAGGGCAAGAGAGCAGCAAGAAAAGTCGAGCTTGTCATTGACAACGGCACCAACGAAGAACTAGGTAATGAAAGAATGCCAAAAGAGAGCCAGCAGTAAGAAATCAACAGAGGGGGGTCCAGTCAGAATATTGGGACTAGAGAGCTGGAATTGAGTTGGATGCACCAATTTTACTTTGGATGTAGTTTTGAGATGATGGAAGTTAAAAAAGAGTGTTGTTTTGGAGTCCCGTGCAACTAACTTGGAGTGCACATCATTGCGAATTTAAAGTGTACAGATTAGTTAGAAAATTCCCTGCGCTACCAGCTCCGCACACATATGTACGGATACAAAAGATGTTCACAGAACGTTGACTGATGTCACCTTCCAATTTACAATATTTCGCCTCATGGTGAGAGGCTAGGCCATGCCTACTTCCGCTGTCTGCGTCGCTTCGAGTTTGCGTTTAGGAACGACCTATCACTTGCTCTTACCGTTACCAATTGCCACTATGATAGCTACTGTGTAGCCTGGGAACCGCTCAGCTCGCTGAGCGTTTGGGAAAATCTGTGCTTACAGCTATTTTCGAAATATTGTTACGGCCTGGGGTCAGTATACACTTTCCTCGAAAAAAGTTGGAAATCAAGCAATTGAGGGCGGGAAAATTCTGAATCTTCTCACCCAACTCCCCGAAATCGTTCTCTTATAACTGAACTAACATGATTACACGTGATATCGTCGCTGAAGATACAAATATCAACTGGACTCCGTTCTTGGGGATGTAGTGAAACAAAATTTGTCGATCGTGACGGATCATGATCTTGTCATTACGAGGCCGAATTTATGAGGACTCGTCCTTACTGATCTTCGGTTGGCTGGCTGGTTGTGGGCGAACCCATTCGGTAATTGGTATGTTATGTGATGCCGATAGTGCTGTACATTGCCGGACAAATCAATTTTACGGCCTCGTACCTGCCGCGCGAAGCGACGGCCCTATTCCTTCATGAAAGTTGGACTCACTAAAGAGTAGTTACTATTACTGTATCATTTCGTTCAATTCGCTCAGCACGTGACTTTTTGGGAATTTTCAGAAATTCCTAAAAATCGGAAAATTCGAGAAAAAATTATTGCCGGGGTCTTTGAAAATCACGAAATGATACAGTATTGTACTGTAGTTGGCCCTTGTTCAAGTTGAGGCGGCCTTCAGGTGCTCTGGAATCTACACAAGCTTTATGTCCGTGCTCCCCACGGGAAGCTCGTTGGGGGAGCCCCTGCTTTGTCGGCGCTATCGCGCCTCGACGATCTTTTTCTAGCGGAGCTTAAAATAAGTGTTCAGACACGACGCTTAACTCACTTTCCCAGGCATCGTTCCTTGATTTTTAAAGATTTGTTTTTACAATAGACTAATCGTCTCGGTGGGCAATATAGGAGTCTTCCACCTCACTATAGGCTCATAATTTCTGTGGTTTTAATTACCACTGCTCTGCACATCTTCCATGGCCTCTGCCTCCGTCAATCCTCTGTATCAATACTCCTTCATGCATCCCACCATTACTCATTGCTCTGTACACTGCCTCCATGAACTCGATCTTTCAACTTATGTAATCTTACTTAATTTATCCGGCTCGAGTCATTTCACCTTTCTTCATTTTCCTTCATGTCCTTGAGCCATAACTTGTCCTAATTTGTGCTATTCGAGCCTCACTCAAATTGTATTTCAGGTGGTACCGCTGAGAGCAGGGCACCGCCGTGTTTGCCTATAGTTTGAACTGAAGCAATGTGCCTGCTTGGTGCTCCAATTTCTCCCTTTTTTCTCCAGAACGACGGTTAACACACCATTGGACGATTAGATTCTTTATAAGATACTGTTTGGGCGCACCATATAAACTGCCAGAGCGCATTGTCGTAGGATGCTGAGCAGCTGATTCGTCCTGCTTTAATCCTACTAGAAACCGGGCTGTAAATGGTTATTTACATGTCTGCACCGTTTTCAGCCATGACAAGTACAGCTCTAGCTTTACAAAGAAGAAGGCCATCCATCAGCAAATCACCCCCTTTGGTCGTGAGGTTTTTGGGGTTGCAGAGTTTTTGTGTCAGTCCACAACCGTGCAACCTCACTAGTGTTGCAACGACTAGGCTAGGCGCGGCTCGGCTCGGCTTGTACTCGGCTACGACTTCCTCGACTAAAATTGAGCCAATGACTAATGCGACTCGGCTAAAAATGCGACTGACTAGGCTTGAGCCGCAGCTTTAGTCGACTGGTTTTCAAAAAAAAAATTTCATGCATCTGGGACAAGCAAATCACCAAATCCATTATTTAAACAGTTTTAACACTAATACTGCGTAATGTTAATTTTTTTATGAAGTAAAATCTCCATATCACTTCATTTTGAGATGCAGAGTCTCGGTGAACCGGTATGAAATATGACAAAAGGTACGACATAATTCCGGATTATATTGATTTTATTAGCCATGGCTAGAGCCAGCTAAAGCCGACTAAAAGCTTAGTCGTAGCCGCGCCGTGATTTTTTAGGGCCTATTCGGATGCCATGGGTTTTTTATATGACGATTACATTTTTTAGTTATGAGCAACCCTGAACCGTGTGAATATAACCCTCTTGAAATATGGATTCAATATTCCAGGTACGCAACAGAATAAGCGGGGGGTCGGGCCATGTCGCATTTATGTCGGTAACCCGCCCAACGACCGACACATGTGCGCCCTCAGAAACGAAGACTCCAAGCTGTCTAATATCGGGGGTTTCCAACCCAGAACAATTTCTGACAATTATAAATACAAAGCGCCTCCAGAGATTATCCTCTGGTCAGCACTGCGTGCCGGCTCTAAAGCACAGAGGGCGGGAGGGCGGAAGGAGGCGGGAGGCAGGGCGGAGCCAAAACTCTTCTTAAAAAACAGAACGATGGACATCCGAACAGACGCGTTAACTCAAAAACTTGCGTTAATAGCGTTAACTAATCAAAGTAGTTAACGATCGGCCATCACCACTATAAATTAGCGAAAATATAACGGTTTTTAAAAAACCCATGGCATCCGAATAGGCCCTTAGTCACTGAGCCGATTATCTATAGCGACTAGTGAATTTTCGGCTCGGCTAAGCTAAAGCCGCGGCTTTTAGCTTAGTCGTTGCAACACTAAACCTCACAACCTCATAACCGAATTCTTAGTCTCAGTCAAGATAAACCGTAAGAAGGACTATTTGTTGAATAAAAGTTCAAGAACATAAAAGACTCCCAAGTTGCAACGGTTGCGAGGTCAAATGCGGGGTTGCAAAAGACCGAAAAATCACACAATTAATGCAGGTTCCGGAATCTTTGATTCAGGTTGCCAGGTTGCAGAAAAATGGCCGGTCCGGGGTTGCACAGGGTTGTGCAACGGTTGCCAACCAAAGTCTGAAAATGCTGATGTCGCTTCGCGTGGCAGGTACGAGGCCTAATTAGTCAATTAATGCATGACCGGTGTTGAGTTTTGTGCCGGACCGGATGCCCAAAGGGGATAGCATCTAGTACGGTACAGCCACTGTCCGCGAGCCCAGGATAAGTAAGGACGAGGCCTCGTAACTCTAGTTCTGCGTTTCCTCCTCCGACAACTTTTCTTCCTCCGCCTCCATTTCAGCACCCTCCTCTTCAACTTCAGCTCCTGCTTACACTGAGTTTTTTTTTAGATAAAATTACAGCGTTTAAGGGTGCTGGTCATCAAATTAATCTAGACGGGCGGTAGTAGTAGGCTTAATCAGCTACCCATTGTCAATATCATGAGGACTTGAAAATGAGTGTATTATCTTGCAGGCTTCTTTTGCAGGCAAATCCTTCTGCGACTCTGAGACACCAAGCCCTCTATATTCAAACCTCTAGGGGAGTCTGAACAGCCTAATTATTTCGATCCTATCTCGACAAATCACCTATGGGCATCCTTCCGATTTTCCATTTACACACTAGAATTTGCAGACTGTCTTTCTAAACTTCTCCCGTCAACTTGGCCACGGTCTCTGTGAATCGGGTCATTGAACTAGATCTGAGTTATTCTCTGGCAATGTGGTGGCTACATTGTAGATGAATTTGTGTAAACAATTGCAGCATATGTATATGTTCTTCTGCGACGTCGACCAGTATATGATCACAACAGCTGCTGTTCATCGAGAAGATCTCTGGATTTTCTTTTTTCCAGCTTGGACGTGTGTCCCAGACAGGAAAATAGATATATCACCGCGCCAATCACAGTGGATGTACGATTTCGATTTTCGGAGCAATGCCAAATGGCGACGCCATGTAAACGAGACCTCCTACAACATTAGGGTATGTTCGGCAGCCAGCTCACAGCTCCAGCTCCAGCTCAGATTTACTCGTTTTGGTATAAAATCTGACATAAGCGTGAGCTGGGCTGACGCGCGTTCACGGGTGACTCACAGTCACAATATTACCCCGAATAATTATGTAGCGCATCCTGTAAGTTATTCACTGTGACACTTGCTCACTCTCCCAATACACTCCTGCCCATTCTTTCATGCCTCAAGAAGTCGTACCAACAATCCGAAGTGGTCTGACTGTGACCGCAAACATATGATTGACTAAGTATAAGCAGGTCTGGCTCATTCAAATTGCAAAAATTTCGGTCATGATCCCAAGAGGCAAATTTTCTGGACTGTGACATTACCTTGATTGTCAGTCGGCTCATTTTAGAGCATCCGAACGGAGCCTAGGAGTGGAATATGCTTGGTGCTCTGTACTCAGCATCACTGCAAGAGAGTGAATACTGAATATGGGAACACGCCTGGTAAAAGGACAAATTTTCGTTGATTTATTTCTGGGTCTGTCACAGTCATGACTCACAATTGTGCCTTTGGCCCAAAAAATTATTTCATTGGTCACGGACCGCGGTCACTGTGAATTTTGAAATGGTACATGTGTCACGCGTCAATCCCAGCTCATGCTTATGTCAGGTTATATACCAAAACGAGTAACTCTGAGCTGGAGCTGGAGCTGTGAGCTGGCTGCCGAACATACCCTTATGTAGTCCTCAATAAGTACAGAATAAGCATATTGATGCGAAGAACGGGCGTATGCTATTAAACGGTGGTCGCGTACCCGGGCGGCCGCGGTGTTCAGAAGGTTCACCATCTGTCAATTTTTTGTTGGCGACATTTGGTCAGAAATGAGCTGGCAGATGCTCACAGTAGCTGTAAATATGCGCTGGGTGCTTTCAATGCATCTTAACCAACTGCAACTAGTCTCGCACATGAGAAGTTGGTAATTTTTAACGGCGCCAGCATGTATATAAACACGAGATGTCCACTGCACTTTTTAAGTACCTTATCTTTCGACCCACCTTGATATCAAGCAAGACCATGGCTACTCCCTCGATTTTGGAGCTTTTCCTGGTCGGGGTCGTGTCTTTTCTTTGGTTAATACCTTCGCAACCGCAAGTTTCAGCATCACGACCTGGCGAATCTTCCAAGCCCGGAAGTTAAATCGTGGTGGAAGGGTACTCACTCCTTTAGTATCCCTACAATGGATACCTAATATCAGTTTGATAATGGCTTCAGAGGTAACCATGTTGAAGCACTCAATCCCGAGCCATGGGATCTTCACCTGAGACTTTTGAAAGAGTGTAAGTCCTTGCTTTTGTTTTCTTGTTGTCCGGGGCTTCAAAGATATAACTTATACAGATGGACCGGCCGTTCGACTTGATGGTTTTATGGGTGTTAGTATCAGACCTCATTTTCTAGTGTCCAGAAACATTCGATAACGTCAAATATTACAGGACAAGCAACTCATTACCTATGATCCAAAGACGTTTCACCATCTTCTTGTAAAGGTCGGTGGCCCGCCCTTTCAAACTGAAATACGACGGGGAATGATCCAAGAATGATGAAATCAGGACCAAGCTACGGGCAAAAACGACTTTCCCCGGTCAGGAGATTTCGAGGAAATCGTAAGGAAATTTTAACTTTCCGAGACGATTTCCCGAAATTTTCCTAAACGATTTCCTCTCTGAGAAATTTAAACTTTCCTCAGCGAGGAAATTGTTTATAAACATGGCTCGGAAGCCACGTTGGTGTGATCCGGGATACCAAGTGAACCCGGATTACCTCAAGTCTTCAAACCACTGTCTCGTGTGAGGTAGATAGATCTGTTAATTAGTCATTGTCTTTACGATCTTCAAGACCCGTCGTTCATATAAAACGCGTTCATCTCGAAGAGGGGTTCGAATTAATCATGGTTCAGAATGAACCTTGTTTATATCACAGAGAGCGAATAACAGCTCAAAAGGGTCAACTGATCATGACACCTCTGATGACAGTGCTTCTCCGCTCAAGTCTTCGGCAACACTGGTTGCTAAATCCTGCTACTGGAAGTCAGTTCTAGATTTTATCTGATGAAATCGGAGGGAGGGAGGTTATTACTTAGCATGCTTTTGGGTTGATTTTGTCAATGCCTATATAATGGCTCAATGAAATTTTCTTATTCTTTGAACTTAGAGAGAGTGAACGGATGGCGATAACTGCGTGCCATGCCATGGTAAGTGGAGTTAGTAGGAGAAAGATGTGTCCAGCCACGTGGACGTTTCCGAGGCACGGTCGCTTGTCTGAGTCCTTTTTTTCTGTTTACCGACATCAATGCTTTCATTTTGCACTGTCAACGAAGCTCAGCAATCTTGTACAACAGCATATGCACTAGTACTAGTGATGTCCACGTCAATAATTAAAGTCCTAAAACTGCCTCGACTCATCTGCATTCAAAACCAATGTGACAAAGAGCTTGATCGTTTCAACGAGGTTGTCAGTATCGAGAACTGCATGTGTATAAGTATATGTCAGTATTGCATTGCAGACGAAGAGGTAAAGAAGGGATAATGGGTAAATGAGGTCCAGAGATACCTACATTCATCTACCGTATGCGTTTTCTCAAATTGATTTGTGTTATTCCCAGAATCATGGTGACTATAGCGAAGGACATGTTTCGTTAAATTCCAGTACCATCTTGTGTCTATGCCGTCGAGCAAGAGGATGAAGAAAGAAATTTAACGTCTATAAACAGGAGACCATAAGAATCGAGTACAGTGGGCATCCCACTGGCAGGACTAACAACCACATCTTGCGCATTCTGATCATCAGCCGATTTTCGACGTTCGTGAAATACACTCCCGATTGTTCCAGCCAACATTCTGAAAGGAGCCGTCTCGTTATTCTTGTCTTTCAAATCCCAGGGCGTGATTGGGACAGGAAGCTCCCAGTGAAAATCGACCCCGAGCAGATCTGACGCATAGACAAAAAATCGGAGCTGAAACGCGGAAATCTGTGGATATCTGGAAACTAGAATGTTTCTCTTACAAAACCCCAAAATTGCAGATCTCTCCAGATGCTCACAGATTTTATCGAAACTGTTGTCAGGACTGAGTTTCCTAATTAGGTGGTCTGTCCATTCCAAATACCGTTACCATCGTGAAGTCCATTTACGCACGGACCACGCAGCATACAGTCATGCACAAGTGAACATTGAATTTGTCGCTTCATCTTTCTTTGTAACCACCACAATCTCCGTTCCTCCCCATCCCCGTTCCTCCCCACCCATCCCCTCAGAAACCTATATCCACTAGAAAGGTATACTCGTTGTATGCTCGGCCCAGTATTATCATATACCAAGAGCTGGAGCGCTAGTCTGACCCTAACCTGCATGCTGGACAGTGGAGATTGCGACAGTAACAAGGTCAGAACAACCCAAACTTTCATTTCATTTCATACATTAAAACGTTCAAGGTATATGTAAACAGGACGTTATGTGGGACCACAGGCTTGAGACGATGCCGGACGCGCGCACAACGCGCATATATTGAGGCATTTTCATGCGTGTGTCGTGCCTTATCCATTGACCTTCGTGAACTTATCAACATCTTGTAGAAACCGCGAGCGTAGGACAATGATGGATGGGCATGCAAGGTGCATCAGCGTTCCATGTCTTATTTGATTTCCTGTAGATTCTGACGCTATCCATATGCATTAGATTGTGTCAAACGGAAGCCGGGGTGGTTGAGGACGTACGGAACTCTAAGCATTGTATCAACTTCGACGTATATATATGTATACATTGTAGATAATAGCTACAAATATAGTAATAATATAATCATTTCAGAAAAAGCAGAAAAGAAGCAGAAATCTGAGGACTACAAGGACCAATAGAAGCCCGTCAATGTGCTTACTTGACTCCGATACGGTCCGATTTCCTCAGAAAAAATCTGAACGAAGCAAAAATCCCGGAGTTGAGCGGAGAAAATCTGAAGGGAATCTGTACCTCAGATTTTCTCGGATATTCTCCGACCCACGCAGAGTCGTTTTTCACTGGGCAAGAAGCGATATGCCTCCGACATATGAAAGTTTGAGCGATGGGTATGAGGGTGAAAAGAAGCAAAACAGATTCTTCAGGTCACTCAGATGTTGCTGTTGATGAATTAGCCAATACTTTATTAGAATGCAATAATGTGATATCTTCTAATATAAGTATGTGCCCTGTGTGTAGGGACAACACAACAGATGAAATTATGTTTATGGTCTTAAATACTGGACATATGAAGGGTACTGTAAATTCAATCATTCAAAAAAATGCAGACAAACAGTGGTAGATGTAACACCTGTCATCAGAAGTGTCTCTTTTCAATACCCCACCTAGCCTTCTAGCCATAGATAGTCCTCCTAATCTTGTCACACAAACAAAATCTATTGGAGTCATGTGCACTGATCAAGTAAGAACAAATCTGCACTTGAGAGGTATCATATACTGGATCAATTGCAATCATTTTATTGCTTGCATTGTTACTCTGATCAGCATGTATGGTTAAATGATGGAATTGCTCATGGAAAATAGACTTAGATAGTCACATAATTCAAGGAGACCTTATGACTTACAATAATCAACTAGCTTGTCCTTACATAGATGCAAAGTGATTCACATCATGAACAACCCCAATCTTGAAATTGCTTGGAATGTCCATTTTTTCCAGAAATGAGGGCCGTTCGGCATTCAAAGCTGCCGTTTCTGCCAATCCGATTGATATCCTTAGATATCTTTACCCCGTTTTGATTTCCATACATTTGTCAAAATAAGCTAAAAATCCCGCCGATTGCCCAGGAAAAGTAAAACATTTGTTCTGTGATGCACGAAACATTGCTTTGAAGACAGCATCATTTATGTAGTATCTGCATACAAGTATGTACAGAAGTATGTACATAAGTGAGGCCACTTTCGAACTGTAACAATTCTAATTAAGTATCACCAAGTCCAACAAGATGCAATGCAACTCCGGCATCTTAAAGAAACAACTCCATTCAGCTTCGAAAACATGATGTAGTAAACCAGAAGACAGACTTGTAGAACCCTTGCAGTTGACTTCGGAGTCATGAAGAACCTACTGTGTCGGCGTGCGGGGAGTATCGAGGTTGCATTCTAAACACAAAGTCCATAGTTGGTAGTTTATTGACATCTGATGCCTGAGGCTTTGGAACTGGAAAACGTACCGGTGTCAGAAAAAAGGAATGAGACCAGGAGAAACCACGCAAAAAGACTCACCGAATCAAGAAGCCAGTCTCTGAATACAAAATCTCCATATAACGATAAACCAAGATACTAAGGCGAAATAAAAAGGGACCAAAATACTCACAGCCTGGTCCAACGCTTCACCGTTAGTCTCCTGTCATTGACGTCTCTTCTCTGCGTTACTGACAAAGGAAAGATGATCCTTCAAACAGAATTAACAGTCTTCCCAACCTTGGGCATACGAGTCCACCACTGACAAGGATAATGTCATTAATTGTGTTGGCCTTGGCACCAGCATCTGAAAGCGCCTTCTTGCAGGGTTTGACTGTGCGTTTGACGAAGGGTTTAACAAGGGACTCGAATTGAGAACAAAGCAGCTTGGTGTTGATAGAGAGAGTCGATTTTGATCGGAGTCTGAGCAGCTGAAAAAGGCTCGCAAGTGGTACAGAGTCGACGGAGGGCACAAGAGCTGCCGGAGAGATCTGTGCAAAACAATCACCAATGGAAAGAGCTTATACCAGCAAAAAATACACACTGGTGGTACCTTTACTTCAAAGAGACGGGCCAGCAAGTAGGATATTACTGTACTATTACGACCAAGTGTTCGTCCACTTTGGTGTGTTACGCGATTGTTTCGTGGGGCAAAGTGTTCAGTGGGTGGTGTTATGCGTTACCCGATGCTTTGAGCAGCCAAATGTTGCCTGAAATAACTCTGAAACATGTCTAGATAGCAAGGAAAATAAAATTTAAGTACTTACTGAACCAATGGGCAATATTTTATGGCCGGAGGCCATCCGAAATTTTTTTTTTGGGCACTGATATATCTAAATTGTGATGCGTTACGGAAATGGTGGTGTTCAAGGGTATTAGGTATGCATTACTAAGTACAAAATGACTGGTGTTCATACCCCCCGCGTTACGCGTTACGCGAACACTTGGTCGTAATAGTACAGTAAATGGAATAATGACTGGTTGTATTTGCTGACTGTCAATGTTCAGTTTCATCTAAAAGAGTACAAGAGTGTATATCACTTACTCTCGCAAGACGCAGAGCAGGAGCTTGAAGCTGTACCATGATGGTCATGGTGCAAGTGCGAGCACATCCGAGAAACGAAGTTGACACAACACACATAAATTTCCGAAGGTCACGTGTGTGTATTCCCACCTTCTCACTTCAGCCACAACAAACTCGTAACTAGTAAATGTCCTGGACATGGCTTAAAATTTATGTGAACTGGATCTCATAGACATGTCCATGCTAGTACTATATATGAGCTAGTAGACATTGTGCCCATTCTATGGTAGCACTCCCAATTACAAGAAATCCCGACCATTTCTGGAAAATTACGGCCATTTCGCTTAATTTGTCGATTATGACGTGAATTCGGAGATATTCGCACATTGGGCTTTTCCTGATGCATGGAATGAAGCTTGAGAAAGCTCCTATATAGCCTAGGAATCGTTCCTGCCAACCTGCATGGCCATTCCCCTCAAGTAGTTTTTTTGCACCACATTTCACCCACTCGCATGCTAGCGTGCATCTGGGAGCCATGGGAATTTAGGAAATCTTAAAATTTCTTAGATAAGGCATGACACGGGCATCCGCTAACCGGCATCCGGTCCGGCCAGATTTCCCAGACATATGGACCATCCGTCCTGCAGGTTTCCAGGCATCCGGTAATACCAAATTTCCAATTAGGTTTAAGAGAGTTGGGGAACCATGTGATTTGTAGAAAGAAGCACTTCCTGAAAAAGCCGCAAACACGGGCGACTGTGAGAACTATGATGCACATCATGTAGAGTCGTTGTAAGTTCACTCGGCCTAAAAGGGCCTCGTAACATTTCAGGGCAAACAACTCAATAATGTAAAGATCATGGGTGTGCAGACCCTGAAGCCATAAACTGACATTTCATACATACAGCACATTTGTTCTTCTGATTTCTTATATGAAAGTAAAGGTCTGTTGAGTATTGATTCCAGTATGCATTTTATAATTTTTTACATTGTGATGTTATTTATAACACAAGTGCCATTTGATGATGTTTGCAGCTTTTTCAGGAAGTGCTTCTTTCTACATCAAAGGAAATAGACCATTGCTTGTGCATGTACAGGGTCATAGGATTTGCGCGCAATTATGAGGTAACAATGAGGTAAGATTTTCCAAATGGAGAGTACATATGGGAACCAGCCAGCCCAATTTTGGTAAGGACGAGACATCTGTAAACTCTGGCTTCGTAACAAACGTAAGACAGGCATACAGTGACGGCCAAAAATAAGGAAAATGTTGAAATTGTGCATCTTTCAAATAACATGGGAATCACCCAAGTTTGTAAAGGTTTCATCTCAAGGATCAAAAAGTGGTAGATGTAACACCTGTCATCATACAGTCTGTAGAGTGTCTCTTTTCAATACCCCACCTAGCCTTCTAGCCATAGATATTCCTCCTAATCTTGTCACACAAACAAAATCTGTTAGAGGAATGTGCACTGATCAAGTAAGAATCAATCTGTACTTGGGAGGTATTATATACTGGATCAATGGTAATCATTTTATTGCTTGCATTGTTACACCTGATTAGCATGTATGGTGATATGATGGAATTGCTCATGGAAGATAGACTTAGAAAGTCACAGAATTCAAGGAGACCTTATGACTTACAATAATCAACTAGCTTGTACTTACGCTTATGCAAAGTAACTCATGGAATGAAACTTGAGATAGCTCCTATATAGTCTAGGAATTGTTCCTGCCAGCTTGCATGGCCATTCCCCCCAAGTTTATTATGTCATCTCAAATTTTTACATCCTGACGTTATCCTATGACTACCTTAGTGACTACTTGGATTAATTTACTGTGCCTACTATCACTTTCTTTCGACTCCACCATTCTATGTCCCGTTCCTTGGACCCTTTCTTGTAAACGTTCATCCTCTCCGGCTCTCCGTGCACTGCCTTATTAAGTAGGAGTGGGCCATCGCTGTGCGTGGCAGGCACGAGGCTGGTATCTTGCGTAGGAAATACATCTTTAATTTTTGTAAGCACAGAGGACAATATGAGCATCTTTGTGCAATGATTTAACCTATGTCGAGATGACTCATGAATGATGACTACAATGGTCCAGACACGGTGGAGTAGGGATTATCGGCATCCCTACTCCGGATCAGGCGGAGTTTGGCGGCATTTCCCGTGTATATACAGTAGATTACCCCATGTACGTAGCACTCAGCTCTATCCAGTTTGGTTCTCGCTGGTATCTTTGCTCTGGAGCAGCCTTGGGCTACTCCATTCTGGTGATGAGAGTGTGATTTGAGCATTCACACTTCTTTTGGACCTCTCAGCTCTGTTTCATGGCCATTCTCTTGCTCACAGACTGTCCCTCACCAACGTCATCCAACCATGTTGATGTCAATCCACCCATTTTTGGATGTCTTTCTGGTCCTACACCCGTTCATCCATGCTACTTGATACCTTCTGTGTACCCACTCGCCATTTTCGTATCTTTTCGTTGATCACTGGCTCTTGTCTACTCATCTCGACACTTCGGACACATCTGCTCGCTAAACGATTACATCATCATTCTTCTATTTCCGAGTTCTCTCCCATGAACCCCACAACTACCCATTCGATTTTCGTTGCTTGGTTCCCTGTCTCAAGATAGGTTGATCTTAGATATTCTGAGGGAGCTCGTTGCAGGTAAGGCCTTGCGAGGCACTGGCGAGTTGGTTCCCAACAGGAATTGCGGAAACAGACCTTGCGAGAGTGATTATTGGTTTGTACGGAAGATCCTGTGAGGGGCTCGTTGCAGGTAAGGCCCGCTGGGCACTGGCGAGTTAGGCCCAACATCGGGTGACCGTGGTTTACTGGTTTGGATTTGTAGGAGCAGAGTCTTATGGTCAGGTTCAGGTTTCTTTGGGTGGACTGTATGTTTTGTTTTTGTTTTTTTGGGTCATTTGATCAGGCGACGAGGACGTCGCCTTGTTTTGAAGGGGGCACATGGAGTAGGGATTATCGGCATCCCTACTCCGGATCAGGCGGAGTTTGGCGGCATTTCCCGTGTATATACAGTAGATTACCCCATGTACGTAGCACTCAGCTCTATCCAGTTTGGTTCTCGCTGGTATCTTTGCTCTGGAGCAGCCTTGGGCTACTCCAACGGCCCATCATCTAATTTGTATAGATGAGATAATAGATGAACTATATGGGTATACGCATGAAACTCCAGCAGCCAGTTCAAGTTTAGTCAGGACAAGACCTCCGTAAACTCCGGCCTCATAATTTCTGCTTAGCATTTACTTCAACCCTCAAACTTGTTCTTGTGCCAAGATTATCTGTCATACCTTCTGGGTTGCCACAAACTCTGCCACTTCTACACTAACCTAATCAGGATTTTCCACACGTACTTACTATGTTGGATCACTTCCATTCTGCTCATCACATGGCTCGGATCTTCTTTCCTCTATTTTATACCCTGACCTTGACGTTTTGCATATATCACCCAGCTCATCTCGCTGTGTAATATTTCCCCGAGCTTCAAAGTCGATCTTGAAACAAAATCATTTGTTTTGCTCTCGGGCTTTTCACAAAATCTGCCACCCCCTTTTCAGGGTTTTCTGCGACTCTGTACTATTTTTGTCACTTCCATCTGATTGATCCACAGCCCTACTTATTTTATCCCCTGGTCTTGCTGTCTTCCATCTGTGATTGCAAACCATGTGACCATGATATGACCCCTTCTTGTGGCAACTTTTGATATGCTATCTAGCTCTGTAACTTCCCGGTATTCATTCTGAGCCCTCGGACTTTTAATTGTGGCAACTTCTTCTGTGACTCTACAAAATCTATTGCTACACCCAGCACCACTTCAAAAGAGTATTATTTTTTCCCTTGAATTTACAGTCTACTTTTTTATAAAAACCCATTTCCCATTTTATCGTCTTACTTTCTGTCTCCCTATGACTTCCCCAACTGCAACCCTATCCTCTGGTCCTAACAGCGTAGCTGGTGACGTTGACATGGACGACACTCTGGCCCCGAGTCAGTCCTCTATCACTGGTTAGTGTCTTTACTACAGATTTCTCTTCTTAACGTGACTGCCATCTTGTCAGATCCTGTCAATGCCTTCAGATCCCTGTTTAGCTCTGATCTAGTCACCGCAATTGCTCTTGTTACAGCTCATCCGCATGCATCCCCCACTGATGTTGATGGGTTGTCTATGTTTGATACTCGTGTATTCAAAGAGAACAATTTCGAAATCATCCGTAGTAACCAGCTGGCCTGTTTTTTCATCCCTGCTCGAATTGCCAACCATGCCAAGTTGAACCGTGGCCCACCTTACTTTACTGCATGAAAAACAACTGACGATTACGCAGTATGTGAATTTCACCTCTTACTATTCAAGGTAACTCCTTACCCCTCTGTTACAGTTAAAAGAAGAAGCCGTTCATCACACTCGCTACAAAACAGCTTTGGATATCATCCCTTATCCACCAATGGCTTCATCCTCTGACAAGGCTGCAATTCACTCCACCAGTTCTTGCAAGTGCCCGGCTTATCAATCATCTCTTCAAATGACTCTCCAAAGATGTTGGTGGTTCCATCAATACCTCTGGTCAGTATCTGATATTTCAATCTGTATTTGTATCAACATTCTGATTTAATCCTCAGGTGTCGGGCTCCCGGTATATGATGCTCTAGGTGGCCACCATCTCCTCCCTGTTGTGAACAGTCCGAATCTCTATGTGTTCCCACCTCCTGTTAGTGCAGCTCATACAGACTACACTCTGGAAATTATAGCTTCCATTCAGTCTGAAGATGAAGACAATGACCTCAGTTGTATATTCTTCTGGTCTTTTTTTTCCGTTGAAAATGTCAATTTTTCTTCCATAGCTATTTCTGAAGCTGAGTTACGAGTTTTCGATTTTATGCAGAACCGTAACCTTCTGGTTCCTCGTATGTTATTAGACACTTACACTTTTCCATCCTTTCTTTTACTGATTTTTCCTCAGTTGACGGACCTTGCTACCTTGCCCAGATGTCCGATGACACAAGAAAATAGGAAAATGCACAAGAAGTCAACCTCGCAAACGTTACTGTCAATGTTCCTGACATCTTTGATGCTCACGGTAACAAGATTCATCTTTCGCAATATGGACCGGGCCCTGGGTCTGTCCTCTATGCTGGGCAGAAGGTGGCAGTGAAGTTTTTTGTCAACATGTAAGCATGTTGTTACTACGTGTTTCATTTTTAACAATTTTGACTGATGGTGAACTGCTAGGTTTAAACTAGAACTTCTGAGGAGGTGGGCACACTTGCAAGCACTTGCAAGTTCACCCGTGAGAAAACTTGGTCATTATCAATTATTATCAATCACCTCCATAATGTCCATAATTATCAGTAATTCTTGAGCATCCAGATCTTACATTAAGAATTCAAGGTAATTACACTGAAGTTCCAGATTCATTATGGATATTATTGGTAATTCTTGAGCATCCAGATATTTCATACATAATCCAAGATAATTACACTGAAGTTATGTAGAAGTTAAGTAAATGCTTTTTCCATTTTCAACTGTTATACATAATACATATCAGAAAGTCATCTTTCAATGAGCATTGCAGTCTACTCACAAGACTGTCTACTCATTTCATGGTTGGCATTTATGAACTTCAAGTCTTGGTGAAGATTTCGGTGGTTCTACATGTCTACTGTAAGTGGGGATGGACTCGGGGATACCCTCGGGTATTTTGAGACTACACCGTACCCTTACCCGCATAACCCATTACTCTCAAGGGTACGGGTATACCCCTAGCCACAAATAACACGGTATTAAAAAACCGCGGGTTGTCAGTATCACGGTATAACATTAAAAGCGAAGCCACATCTGTGCTATTGAGCAAAATTTACCACAAAATGTCACTTCTTCAATTAAAAATAGTTCCAGAAGTCTAATCACTTGGTTCTATAAACAAGAAATGTTTCACTTGGATAGAAGATATTATTTATTTAAAAATGGCCCCCCATTTATCAATAAAATTCATTTGTTTTTACTTTCCAAACAGAATCATTAACAAAGTTTTGCCATTTGAAGCTTATGAGTTTGTCCCCTTGTCCAGCTCTAGAAATGATAAATGCTCTAATTAACTAAATAACCTTATTTGCACAGAAAGGTCCACCCCTTTATGAATGAAATTGAGTTGTATGTAGTTCCTTCTGTGCAAAATATCAGAAATTGGCACACCACAGCCTGGCTTCTAGCTATTTTGCTTGACTCTAGAAATGAAAAATGATCCAATTGCATAAGGAAAGTTTTTTTCATGAAAATATTTATCACCAAGGCAGTACATTCATTAAAAAAGCCAAAAAAACACTAAAATCGGATATCTTTTTCAATTTTGCTTATATCTTGACAACCAACGGGCCGTTTTTCTTATTCAGTAGCTCAAATCAAAGCCATGATTAGGGAGGACAGAAACACAAAGTACTTGGGTTCCAAAAAAATTTATTCTGACCTGTACAGATACCTGTGAGGCTCAGAGTGCCTACCTGTGGCCTCTTGATGATCCGTGGGAAAAGGATGGTCTGAAACCCGCTTTTTTCTCATGTGGCAGAACGGGGCCTAAGTGATCCTTGTGTTGACACAAAAATCAAGAGGATTGTGCATATAATAGCATGCAGGCAAAGACACTTCTGTTAGCTTTGAATAAGTGACAAGTCGTGACCGGTTGACCTGTCGCGTCGCGCGACTCGTGAGTTTTGTCATGTGACTTTGTTTAAGCGGAGTTCAAAAAATTTCGTGACCCTTGGTTCAACTCGCGCAACTTCAACTTCGGTTTTTAACTTCTTTCTTCAACCACTCGGTTCCCAGTCTCTTCCTATTTTCCCCATTTCCTGTCTCTCTCCTTCTTTCCTGGCTCTAAGGTTGTCCTTCCAAAACCAAAGCAGCCAGACCAACTGCCGATCTATTCCAGTGAGTCATAATTTTGCTCAATCATCTTGTCGTCCACCCACTAACATATTCACAATATTTCATCCTACGCTTTAGTGTATCGCCATACGGCCTGACAATTGGGTACTAACCAAGATACATCGAAGTGCGTATCTCCCATTTTTTGATATATGTATATATGTTCACCCTTGTCCGTTTCTTCGGTATATGTTCCCCTGGTGACAAGTGCAAGCGCGCTGAACCCATCTTCTTTCTGATCACCATGTTGTCTGAGAGTGTTTCCTAGTGTGTCCGACGTTGGTGGCCTGTCATTTTCTCATGGTTATTTCACCACGTATGTCTTCCTTCACTATACATTGACTTCTAATCTCATCTTTTGATTCCTTTGTGTGTCCAAGTCCAAGTACCTTTAGGAGATTAGTGTGCATTTGTATGTTTTTCTCTACATGTCTACTTTGAATTTGCTGAGTAATTCTAGATTTCAGAAAGTAACTCCGTAGTTGTAGAGGACGTGGTCATGGGAACAAATTTCGTGCGGTTTTGAAGGGTGAGAGCGTGATAGAGAAGCCTAGTCTTGAAGGAGCATCGAACTGCAAGCAGGGGATGAAGACTGTGACGCGTGGTGGTCAAAGGTGAGTGACTCTTTTGTAATTCTATGTGACAACGAAAATGTGCCGTTGTAACTCTCGCAACATTGAGTATACGTCCTAACATTACTCCACTTCAAAGTAGCTTGGTAGTCTGTAGAGTAGTGTACTAATTTTATGCTTGATTATCAAGCCTGATAAAAGAACTAGTATTTTTTGCACTTCTTTCAATGCGTGATTAGCTGCCAAAACCACCAATAATACCAGAGAACAAAGATAATGTCATGATAATTGTCCACACCCTGATACTGAATGCCACAGAATTATTCATAATGACAGAGAATTACAGAGGGGGGGCTATAGAATTACTGATAATTACTGATAATGCTGATAACTCCATAATGGTTGTAATTTATGATAATTCTAAGGAATTCCTAGTCATTACTTATAATTATCTCTGGGTGTTTTTCCTGATAGGCTTGCACTTCCAAGTAGTAAAACTTCCAAGCATAAATACTTGAGAGTGCAAGTATGGTTTTTGCTGAGAATTTACTTGCAAGTGTGCCAGTATACCTGCAAATGCTTCCATACTTGCAGGAAAAAACATGAAAATAATTGAAATACGCTCATAATATTAGCACTACTGACTTGGATATTGAATAAAAAAATATACACAGAATTACTCTTGACATCCTTCAGACCCAAAATAATCTTGTTATTGTTATACAACTACTAAAAATCATCCATAGAATACTGTACCATTTCGTTCGATTCGCTTGTCACACGTCACGCGCCTCCAGAAATTCGCGAAATTTCGGGCCTGTTCGCAGTCACAGTAGCCCAGGGCAAATTTTCCAGACTAATGTTGTCACGAAAACCTCCCAAAAAGGTAACATTTTCGCGAATTTTGTAAAAATTTTCACTCTGTCACGGCTCACACTCTGGTTTTGGTGAAAAAAAATTTTGTTTCACTGGTCATGGTCACGATGAGGTGGCGAATCGAATGAAATGGTACAGTATCATATGCAAGATTAGCAAGTACTTGCAAGTAACCACAAGCACTTGCACATACAAGTATGTGAGAGTGCAAGTATGGACTCTGAAATTTTCATACTTGCAAGTTTCAAGTGGGAGTTACTTGTAAGTCAACTTGTTAGAAGCTCTAGTTTAAACTTAATTTCTTTGTCGGAATGCCTATCATTTCAGAAATGCATATCCTTCCCCATACTCCCACCAATCTCCGTCAGTTTTACAACCATTTTTTATAAGGGATTTCCTGCTCCCACTCCACCATCGTTTGATACACCTTCTCCCTCTAAACGGGCTGCTGATTACCAGAATCTGACTGAAAATGATGGACCGCTTTCCGAGAAGCCTTCACCGGCCAACATCACAGAAAATGACACTATATTATAAGGCAATTTTGAGGAATATAATCTGGTGCAAAGCTCTCAGTAGTTATAATCTGGCTATAACATGTTTACAATAGGATTAAAATTCTTAGAATCATTCTGAGAATTGTAAAGTTAGTCATATTCATTATACCAATTATAATATAATTATAATAGCATAGAAACATTCCCATCATCTGTAAGCTAGATATAATATAAAGACCAAGAATATGCAGAATAAAACATATGTATTTATAAGCTAATAATTCCCATAACCTAATGACTCTAGCCCGAGCTGATCAATATCATCAACTTCACCGTCCTCTGGACCAAGGTCCAGGTCTTCCTCCTCCTCATCCCCATCTAAATATTCATCTGAGCTACTATCAGAGTTATCATCACTATTAGGATCATCATTACCAGACCCCTCCTCTTCCTCCCCCTCCCCCTCCTCCTCCTCCTCTGTCTCCTCCTCCTCATCACTGCTATCAGACACTTCCTCAGTATTGATAACATTTCCATCCTTGTCATAGACCGGAAGAGACTGCTCATCAACACCGGCATCAGTCTCAAACAAACAAGTGTGCTCAAGAGTTGATACATGACCAACACCTCCTCCACGGAAACGCATGAATATATCTCGATCTGCAAATCTGAGTAGAAAATTAGAATGAGAAGCATAAGAGGACATAATAGTAAGACTTACACATTCACATAATAATAAACCCAGTCCTCTTGCTCAACATTATACTCGCCATTCTCAAATGATTGATATACACGTGCTACCGAGTCAGCAGGAAGATAGTCGCTAGTTGTCCCATAGGCAAAGGCAGGGAGAATATGAATTGCCCGTATAATTTGGGAAGGATTGATAAATCCGAATGCATCAGGGGATTCAGCCGGAACAAACTGAAGTCCATGATATCGCTTTGCCTTCCAGCCCGACTGAATTGTGTCATCGAGCTGATACCACCGAACCCATGCAATCTCCATACGCTGCTCAGAGGTATTCCGAGAACGAGCACCAAGATGCCGAACACGAACATGAAAAAGACTGATAGCACGAGCATACCAGTAGGGATGACCAGTCTCTTCACCATCTTCTGCAAGTAACAAGACATCAGGCTGTGTTCGGGGGTTGATTGAGTCTTGTTCTCGCCGTAAATCGTAAGTCGTGTAATTAATTCGGAGATACTTGTGTATATAGAGCAGATTTGAGACAAAAGTCAAGTTGCGTCGGTCTTCATCACTGAACTCAGTGTCCGATTCCGTGTTCAAAACCCTTTGAAGACAATGGTTCTTGAGTTTGAAAAGGAAATCCTAATATTACATTAAGTATAAACAAGACAACGAGACCAATAATACTTACGTTCATTGCTGGATCACCTTTTGTACTTGCGAGAAGAGTTGGTATCTCTTCATAGAACCGTTGACCACTTGCCATTTGGTAAGGCAAACTAGGGTCACACGATGGTAGTGGCTCCGAGTCCTCAGTGTCGGTAGTAAAATTTTGTCGAAGAGGTCTTGATTGGCCACATTTTATAGAGCGTTTCTGCATAAATTGATGACGGCGCTCTTGACGGGCGAGTTGACCAACAAATTTTCGATTTTTACCTGTACGTTCCCACAAATGCTTGCTCCGGATATGGGCATGCTCGCCCTGTAAATAAAAGTTAACATATAAGGCAGGCCTAAATTAAAAGAGAACTCACAGGCTGAGTAGAATATACATCAGTTGTTCCAAAGTACTGTACTATTGTGTCTTGTTTTTCGGCTATCGCATAACACTGGGGGTACAAACACCGCTTATTTTGTATTTAGTAACGCGTAACTCATACCCTTGAACACCATCATTCCCGTAACGCATCTCAATTTAGATATATCGGTGCCCAAAAAAGAGATTTTTCGGATGGCCTCTGGCCATAAAAGCATTAAAACATTACCCATTTGTTCAGTAAGTACTTAATTTTTATTTTTCTTATCCCCTACAGCATTTTTTCGGGCGGCCGAGGGCCGCTCAAAGTATTGGGTAACGCATAACACCACCTGGTGAACACTTTGCCCCACCAAACAATCGCATAACGCATCAAAGTGGACGAACACTTGGTCGTAATAGTACAGTATACAACGGCATCAGGATAATGACCCATCGCATGGAATTTCAGGGTGTTCGTATTGAAAGCACGCTTTTGATGAAGCTCGGATTTAGGATCAGTTGATGTGTCCAGGCCATTCTTCCGCTTTGTACATCGAACCCGTTTCTCTCTCTCCTTCTCAAGCTCAGTCGTATCAAACTCGGCACATGTTTTACGCACAAACTTCCGAAGACTATCTCCAAATACTCGAGTTACTTGGCGGAAAGATTCAACAGTGGAATCGGAATGGAGTCGAAGCTTGGCATAGGCATGCCATGTTGCAAGGTCCCAAATTAAATCCATTATGATGCCGTTGTGTGGCTCAGGGAGAAGATCTTCAAAGCATGCTAACGCAACCTACAGAACTACATTTGGAAGCTGGGCAATGTATAAAAAATCAAGCCTACCTGGAGAAAGTCCTCAAAATCACGAGCTGTTTTTCGTTTGAGCTCAGAAACATTATCATTGATCCTTCTTATGGTCTCCCTTCCAAACGGTGGGACCTGACGATATCTGGAAGGTATAAGCTTATAAAACAGAGTTGAAAGAATAATTTCACCGATTATCAAGCTCGTCAACCTGAATGCGATCAATCGCAAAAAGTATCCGCAAAAAATGAACAAAGATTGCTTTCCAGGTTCCAATCTCAATCTCATGCAGCAAATCAACCGTGAACATTTTGATGTAGTCGAAACCGTATTCGAAGAAAACATTGGAGAATGCACTCTAAAGAAGGTTAGTACGCAATAATTCACCAGTTAAAAAAAACATACAACAATAGCCGTCCAGGAACCATCTCCAAGGGCTTCTTTAACATGGTCACTTCTGACCGCTCGTCCTTTCACATATATATGTTTCCGGGCGTTCTTAACCCGCTTGCGAAGATTTTCACTGTCAGCCCTCGGCAAATTGATATGACGCTGCATGTCTCGCTTCAGGCCAAGCTGGATAACCATGTGCTTCTTCGCAAGACAGCTGTAGCACAGGTGTTCACCCAGGAAACACATACAAATAAGCAGACATCTATATGAGATGTTTAGTGAGACGTTGACCTACTAAAACATGAAAAAAAATATACTTACTTCTCAGGGTAGTCTGATGAATAGGTAAACCATCGAATCATAAAGCGTCGTGTAATACCATCAAGACAAGCTAGGATCAGACCGTCGACAAAAGCTTCAATAAGCTCTGGGTCGTTCAATAGCACATTCCAGACTGCCTGCATCAACTCTCGTTTCAAATGGGACAAGACATCGGCGGTCGGCAAAACTCCATATATGTTTTTATAAGCGTTTTTAATCGTTTTTGGGAGCTAGAATGAAAGATTAATTATTTATGACTTGGCGTAGCATATAAAATGAGATAAAACATACCGACGGAATATAAGCTAAATGAGATTCTCCAAACGCTGATGGCTTGAGGCTAACATACTTTGAAAGACTCCCGAAAAACATATATATAGGCCAAAGACTGAGATTACCGATGATCGAGAGAACGGTCGAGTCGGAATAAAGCTTGATTGGTAAAACAACAGTTTCTACCTGAGGTCCAGGTAGTGCGGGCCCAGACCTGATTTCCCGTTCCATTTCCAACATGCGATCGGAGGTATAAACCTCAGAATACAGTCGTTGGACAAGTTCACCATCAGGCCGCCTCCAAAGAAGTTTGTGACCCTGTAGGTGGAAACCCGTGGACGATGGATCTTTTAACGCCTCTTTTATTACCTCAAGCGGCTTTCGATAATATACACCATCAATATTGAGTGTCGGTACATCCTTCTCACTCGCAGCTCTGGACCGAGCATGAGGTAGGGGAATGGTGATGCTAGTACGGTACCATCCATCACGGAGAGGAGAGACATCAGGCGGAGGATTGGGATCTTCGCTCTCTTCGAAATCTCCATCCTGACCGAGATACTTGTCCAACTTCTTGACTTCCGCTTTCGCTCGAAACCCAACAAAATCGGACTGCTTGAAATCTCTGTGAAGAATGACATCCCTAACGAGACTGTCAAGAGCGGTGAGGGAATTTTTAGGGAAACGATAAAACCAGTCCATGAGCCGGAATATGCTCTTATTGAGAAATGGGGCCCATCCTTCATCAGAATCTCCCTCGTTTTTGTCGTTATCGTTTAGGTGGACTCCAAAGCAGTTCGAGTAACTGCGAGCCGACTCATCAACTCCAAGATTGGACACAAATGTCGGAGCATCTGCAACGTCATTAACGCCTATATTCTCATCAGGGTCTACAGTCGGAATCGAAGACTCGAAAACCTTGAAAACACCGAATTCATCTGGTTCCGTTTGGTAATAGAAGGTATAGGGAGCGTTATTGGCATCACCTGTGAGCTCGTCAAGTGATGGTGTGGGTGTAATGTCTCGTTCAAGGGGATTATGAAAGTTTAAGTCGAGCGACATGCTAGTAGGATTGAGATTCTCGAGACTATCTATCCTATGTAAACGGATAGATTTGACCAAGGCAGAACGATTTGACACGACTTTGTCTTCATAACGAGCAGGGAGTTTGCGTCTGCAAGCGGGTACACGTCCAAGGTCAGTTTCTTGTTCTTGAGCAGGGTCCTGGAAGTGATGTTATATGGGCAATCGATATAACGGGATAGAAGACTGACCACGGAGTCTGTATTTCCCAACACAAGCCCTTCATATGCTCCTTCTTCGACCATTTCCAACTCATTATCATCTCCAACTTCATCCATTCCCAATTCATGATCATCTCCTGTACCCCGCTGAGTATCCCAGTCATCCTCGTTGTCTGGGTGTGCGAGTTTAGCGCGTTTTTTGGGTTTTAGAGCATTGCGGTAAGGGCAGTGTCGGGATAAGTGTATGTTTCGAGCATGTATGGTCTTGAATTCTTTTGAGCACGGGTGACAGCTTGGGATGGTTTTGAACATTGACTTAGTAGCGTTTGTTGATGCCCGCAGATCACAAGAGTAAACGTGTTGCGAGAGGAAGAGAAGGAAGAGTTTATTAGGCGTTAAGGTTAGGGTTTTTGATTTTTTTTAGTCACGAGTACCAAACTTGTCAAGTCAAGCCCTCAAGATCAAAAAACTCGATAGCACAAGCGTTTCTGGACCGATTTGGACGTCGCTGGAGACGTTCCTAACACTATTTTGGATTCCAAATCGATTTGCAACAACGTCTTGACGCAAGGATCATTCGTTATGAAGTTACAAGCAATGCTCCTGATAGTACCCTCAAAACTCTATTGCAAAAGATACAGCGGTTGGAATCGCCTCAGGTGCGTCCATTACTCTATTTTCAATGTCTATTTGGTAAATATAAAGTTTGGTGCCCTTCCGGGCTTTGAAGAAATTGCACAACGCCCCTCAGGCTGTCGGGATCACTACCAGAGCTAAAGCGGCGCAGTCAGCACAATCTTCCAAATCTTCTGGGAAGTAAAATGTATCCACATGACTTCTGACCTTCCTGCTTTAATTGAACATGTAGGGGTATTTGATCCAGAATCAACTAAGATTCCAGCTCGGTCAATGATTGCTGCAGGCTTACAAAAAATCAATACTAATCAAAACTCCAATTCATCCTTACCTGACCTGGCTATGCATTACAGTTACCATTTAATATCAGAGTACAAAAATCCCGAGCTTATATGTGGTATTTTTCCAACTTTATTCCCCTTTGGAATAGGTGGCTTTGAAGACAAGTGGCGAAATCCTGCAGTTAGTTTTGAAAAACATGCAAAATATTTTTTGGAGCTTCAAAATCGGCAATTCCGATATCATTACTTTGTTATTTTCATAGATTTCAATGTTATTCAACGCCGTAAAGCTCATCTCAATGTTCATCTCACTGTATCAAGTAAACAATTTGATTCTGTTGCTAAGGATCTTACTTCACTGACATCCGATGCTTGGAATAGTCTCGCCATAGAGATAAAAAATGAAAAAAAATGGTAAACCTGAATAACTGAGAGAAAACAGGTTATCAGTTACTGAAAGAAATCAATACTGTAGCTGAAAAATTACCTGGATCACAAACCTCCAAAGTTCAAATAAGAAATAAAATCTGTTCCTACTTTGGATATGCTGGGCTTCCTCAACTCTTTTTCACTTTCAATCCCTGTGCTGTTCACAGCCCAATATTTCAGGTTATCTATGGTGACACTTCAGTAGACTTGAATCAAATGTACCCAAAACTAGTTCCAAGACATGTGCGTGCATATCGTTTAGCTCAATATCCTGTAGCAGGTGCCAAATTCTTTGAATTTTCGTTCCAAGCAGCTTTTCAATACTTGTTAGGATGGGATTTTGAAAAAGTTTGCTCCACAGATCAAGGTGGTGTTCTTGGTAAACTACGAGCATTCTTTGGTAACACTGAATTGACAGAAAGAGGTGAATTCCATATACATTGTGAACTTTGACTAAAAGGTGGTATGAATCCTACTGATGTCCACAAAAAAATTAAAGCTGATCCTGAATTCGAAAAACACTTTTGTGACTTTTTCAAAACTGCTATCTGGCATCATCTGCCAAACATAGATTATGTGCAAGATAAGTCAGTTGATCCACGCTCAGAAAGACCACCTGTGCCCCCTTCAAACACTGATATTGCTGATCCAAACGTTTTGTTAGAATGGAATAAGACATTTGAATATGAGCACAAAAGAGTAGTCGAAAAAGTGCAACGGCCTCGATGCCAAGGTGTATGTTTCAGAGGAAAAGCACCTGGTTCTACCTGTCGATTTGGGTATTCACACGAGATTGAACAACGTTGTGGATTTGACATAGACTCAAACTCCATCATTTTTCCTGTATTGGAACCTGATATAAACTACCATAACCCGTATATAATTGTGTTTACTCGCCACAATCATGACTTGAAATGTTTTCTCTCAGGCAAAGCAGCCGAAGCAGCTATGTTTTACATCTCAGATTATCTGGAGAAATTGCATTCAAAGAACCCCTCCGATTTTCCCTTGGCTGACGCAAGATGCAAAAAAGTGTCTTCACAAGAGCTTGTCACAGTTAAGTTCGCAACAACGGATTCACGCTCAACAAGCTGCACGATATCTACTTGGTCATGAGGAATCATTCACATCCCACCATACTGTACCTATGCTTTCAGCTGTTCTTTTTGCTTTTGTTTCAGACGTATACCAGGTATATATCAAAGAAGATGACTTATGTATTGATAATTCTGACTCTGATATTCTTGCACCCCGTATTCGCCTAGAGGTAGACTCAGAAGGATCTATTAAAACCACCAATCAGATCCATGACTACTGGTATTGAGATTCTGAACTTGCTCAATTATCCTTTTATGATTTTGTCCGTTTTGCCAAACTTAAACGTAACGAGCAACCAAAAACCAACCGGCTAGGAACATTTTCACGTTTTACTTTACATGAAAGCCATTCCTTACACTCCTCTCATCAACTTGTACTTACCACCTGCCTGAAAAAAGGCTATATTGGGAGAGAATTAGTTCCATTGGCAATAGGAAGTGCCATTCCTAGAACAACATCACCATCATACAAACTATTTCTGCTTGCTCATTTCAAACCATTTAGTCATGAGGTTCCACTATTGTCTATGTCTGTAGAGCAACAATTCTACTCATTTGAATTTTCTACTACTGCTCAATAAATTATGAGAAATTGGGAATCTGTGCATGAGTGTGAAGATGAACGGGATGCAGAACGTCTTCATAAACAAGCAGCTGGAATGAAACAAGTCTCAGAATCTTTCCAAACTCTGAAGAGACAATTTGATGAAGATAGTGATGAGATAGTAATTGCTCCAAAAAAATCTAAACAAGGTATTTCTGATCAATCTCTTCTCAAAAGTCTCCAATTGTGTCAATGGCTCTCACCCCCTACACTGTCAAGTCAGAAAGAATTCTCATTTCCTGAGTCATTTGAGATGCATGAACTATTCCCTCCCCTCACGAAGACCAATATGAACTCCTGGCTAAATTCAGCTAAGCAAGCAGCTGCAGAAAAAGCTCAAAAACATCGTATGAAAAGCAATCCTTCTCAACAAATACTGTTACCAAATTCTTCACCTGTCTCCAGAGTCCTCAATACAGTTCAACCATCTCAAATTCAACATTCAAATCTCTCTGCAGCTGTCACAGATGTTATAGTCAACCAAAATGAGATACAATTGCTTACACCTGCTCAGATCATTTCTAAAACAATATCAGAATATAATTTGAACCAAAAAAAAACACAGGCTTTTCAAATTACATCTTCTCAATACTTGAACAGATATGTGTTTCAAAGTTCAGCTGAAGCAGAATGTGGGCCCTTACGCATGTTTCTTACTGGTCCAGGAGGAATTGGTAAGACTCATGTGTTGAATGCAGTCAAATTTGTTATGAAAATGTATGGAATGGACCACAGAATACGGTTTTTGGTACCTACAGGGAAAGCTGCTAGTTTGATAAATGGCATGACAATCTGTAGAGGCTTAGGTATCAAAATCAAATCACAGCAGAAAGGTCGTGGTAATTGTAATTTAGGTGAAAGTACTGAAGATTACTCAGTTCTGATCAATGTCAACAATAGAAGTGAACTCAGGGCTGAATGGAAAGATGTTGACTTGCTTTTTATTGATGAAATTTCTCTTCTTGATCTGGAACTCTGTGCGCAAATTGATGCAGCTTTGCGCTTTGCAAAAGAAAACCACAATGAAATTTTTCACTTCAGGCACCCTCCCTAGGGTACCTACTTAGGTACATCTTTCTATGCATAGACTCCACCTAACAGGCCCTAAAAACCCCGGTCATTCCAAAATACTGGGAATTCCCAAAATTACAGGGAATTCCCTCCAACATCCTCTGGGAATTCCCACAGGTTCTTACTGAAGTCAATGGGAATTCCCAGTACATGACTGGGAATTCCCAAAATGCCCCACAAAACTTGGGAATTCCCAGTATGCTGTTGGGAATTCCCCAATTTCTCCACACAACTTGGGAATTCCCAGTATGCTGTTGGGAATTCCCCAATTTGTCCACCCAACTTGGGAATTCCCCAGTTTGACACACAACTTGGGGGATTCCCGGTATTACTTTACTCTTAATTATGATGAGGTTTTGGTGTGGGCATGTTTGGCTGCAGCCAGGTCCTGTGATCTGCAACTGATCACTTGATTAGATCAGCCTTATCATTATATAAGTATCAAAACTGAAGTCACGGGGGTTGCTCATTGTGGCTGACAGGGGCTGATATTGATAAAACCCAATCTGGAAGAGATAAGATACTGTAGCATTTCGTTCAATTTGGCAGTCACGGGTCACAGCCCCCAGGAATTGACCGAATCATCACAGAAGTCACAGGAAAAATCCGGTCCTGCCGAATTTTTTTGCTGTGACCGTGAAAAAAAATCGGTAAATCAGCACCAAAAATGGAAATTTCCGCTCAGAAATGCCGAATTTTCTTAGGAGGTCACAGTCCCAAATGAAAATTACCGGAGTGCCGAAATGGTTCCACCTGTCACAGGTCACACCCCCTGCCGAATTGAACGAAATGCTACAGTAAGATAGAGGTGTCTTGGACAATATGGTCCCAATTTTTCCGCTGATTCCAAATCTGCTGTCCATTTTTAGATAGCAGCTGTGGCTGAAGAGAAAAATGCAAAATAAATTCCCGGAGCCAGCAATGAAAAATGAGGTAGGTGGATATATAGGGTTATATCTCCTCAAATATTGAGGAAACATGATTTCAAGTAAGTTTTGGATTCCCTGACCTAAAAAAACCCTATATATCCACCTACCTCATTTTTCATTGCTGGCTCCGGGAATTTATTTTGCATTTTTCTCTTCAGCCACAGCTGCTATCTAAAAATGGACAGCAGATTTGGAATCAGCGGAAAAATTGGGACCATATTGTCCAAGACACCTCTATCTTATCTTATCTCTTCCATATTGGGTTTTATCAATATCAGCCCCTGTCAGCCACAATGAGCAACCCCCGTGACTTCAGTTTTGATACTTATATAATGATAAGGCTGATCTAATCAAGTGATCAGTTGCAGATCACAGGACCTGGCTGCAGCCAAACATGCCCACACCAAAACCTCATCATAATTAAGAGTAAAGTAATACCGGGAATCCCCCAAGTTGTGTGTCAAACTGGGGAATTCCCAACAGTGCACTGGGAATTCCCAAGTTGGGTGGACAAATTGGGGAATTCCCAACAGTGCACTGGGAATTCCCAAGTTGGGTGGACAAATTGGGGAATTCCCAACAGTGCACTGGGAATTCCCAAGTTGGGTGGACAAATTGGGGAATTCCCAACAGCATACTGGGAATTCCCAAGTTGTGTGGAGAAATTGGGGAATTCCCAACAGCATACTGGGAATTCCCAAGTTTTGTGGGGCATTTTGGGAATTCCCAGTCATGCACTGGGAATTCCCATTGACTTCAGTAAGAACCTGTGGGAATTCCCAGAGGATGTTGGAGGGAATTCCCTGTAATTTTGGGAATTCCCAGTATTTTGGAATGACCGGGGTTTTTAGGGCCTGTTAGGTGGAGTCTATGCATAGAAAGATGTAACTAAGTAGGTACCCTAGGGAGGGTGCCTGAAGTGAAATTTTTGGGGGTATTTTTATTGTAGCTGCTGGTGATTTCAATCGGTTTCCACCAGTAGGTGGCTTACCATTTTACAAATCTGTATCTTTAAATGGCCGTCAAACTGAGCAAGAGATACAAAACCATCTGGGTTGAATGGCATGGAAAAGTATCAATACAGTGATCACACTGACGGAACAAAAAAGAACGGCAAAAGATCCGGAATACGCAGCTGCAGTTTGACGGCTCCGTAATTGAACTTGCACAGAGAAAGATGTCAGTTTATTCAACTTTCGTAGAATCAAAAGCTGGAATTACCTTGCTGGCTTTGCTTTGGATGAACGTCATTTTTATCATGCTGCTGCAATTGTATCTACAAATATCAAGCGTCAACTTTTGTGTCAATGTAAAGCTGAGGCTATATGTGTACCAGGTACTGGTCATGAGTTGATTCACTGCACATCTTATGATGAAATTATTGAGCTAAATTCCAATCCACAACAACAAAAGGCAACCAACAAAGCAATATCTCATTCCACACCTGGTCAGCTATTGGATCTTACTTTCTCAGCTTTGAAACACCCTCGAGCACTACCAGGCAAACTTCTTTTGTACATTGGAATGCCTGTAGTACTCAAATCATATAATCTCTGCACTGAACTTGGCATTACAAATGGTGCTTATGTTTACCTGAAACACCTTGACCTGGACACTGATTTATATGGATAAACATATGCAACTGCAGCAATTGTTGAATTCCCGGACAGCACTGAATATATCTGGCTTACCTGAGAAACAATTTCCTATTCTCCCTCAAAAATTCTCTTTTACAACTATTGTCAGTAGTGAAAATAGATCTTCAACCAAAATTAAGTGCTCAAGACACCTACTCCCATTGCAACCAGCATTTGCAGTCACTGGCCATTCAGCTCAAGGACAAACCTTACCTGTTGTTATATCTTCTCTCAAAGAAGGGGGTCCATCAGCATATGTCAGTGCTTCTCGAGCAACAACACGATTTGGCCTGTTCTTGATGGAAGAAGTATCCTTGAAGGACTTGAATGAGCCCAAATTGTCAAGGGAACTTCAAAAAGAATATGGACGTCTTGAGGACCTTGAACACAATACACATTAGTTGAACATGGTTTCTTAGAATCTGACACTTGAGAAGTCACTGATATTGAAGGGCAGAGTGATTTACGTACTTAAAAATACTTCTTTCAATTTCAGAACTCAAAAAGTATTGGCCAATCCATCCCTTCAAAACGGAAAGCAACATCTGATGTTTGTGATATACCTACTACAAAAGTTAAATCTAATGGAATTTCACATATTCCAGACACATTCAAAGGAACTGAACTGGATGGAAACCAGTGCCACTCTTCATCTACAGTACTATCTACATCAACTTTCCCATCCTCTCGACTTGTCGAAGGTTGGTCATGGGATAGCCACAATTGGTCATGTGCCTATGACTCTAGTCTTATGGTAATCTCTTAGCGTGGACAGCGCTGCAAAATTATGACATAATCAAGTGCGTTCCCATGCCCTCTAACCATTGTCGGCTGTATGTTTTCTTTCTCTTGCACCCAACGAATCTCTTGTAAAATATATATAACTTCTGGATTGCCTTTCATTGACCTGTAAGAGTCTCCAGAACATGCTGGGAACGGAGGAATTAATGGAAAGAAGAGGACCGTCACTTTTCCATGTAATTTGTGGCTGTGTTATTTCTATCAAAACAGGTTAACAAACCGTGTAATGAAATGAAACGATTAGTTTGTTTCTCGCAGCCTCGGAAATTTCTTTTACATAATACTTCACGTAATCATGACGTCAATTTTTGTGTGTTTCTTGTCGTGCTCCTCTTGAGGTTTGCTTACTTTATACTCATCTCCAACAAAAGCTTCGCTTACATGATACTAAAAATGCCCTACACTTCCCGTATTTTTCCGATACATATTGATGCAAGTGGCCTGCCGTTAACATGTACACGACAGCAACCTCGTGTCTTCCTTGTACTCAACCTCTTCTACCACACAAACAATCACGCCTTTTCTTTACAGTTTCTCTCAAGTCTCGTCTTGCTCTCAGTCTTTTCGACTGTGTCCGGTGGGCCTAATGACGTCAATGCTGGGAACGCCTCCCCACCATAGACGTCATCACTAGGTTTATGCCGATTAATAGCTTTCCTCAACACTCCGTGGGTGAGTGAGTCCATCCGACACTCCAGCTTTGGCACTGACCAAATAAGTCGTTATGGTGCTCTGCACATGCCAGCAGCACTCAACGTCTTTCGCCGTACAGGAGCTGTGCTGCTCCTGATCAAAACCACATCGTTTGTGGAACCAGCCCTCTTATGTTCCAATATAAACACATACATTGGCCGGTTTTCGACATGCCTCCTACCCAACCCTTCCCTGGCGATCCCGGGTCCTGCGTCAGGTTGTCTTGCGCTCGTGTCCATGACGTGCTTCACCTTCACATTCCGCCCAGGGAGCTATAGTCTGTCCTCTCTCTGTCCATGGCTTCATTATCGGTTCTGCCATTTGGGGTTTGGGGTAGGGTTCTAAGGTTAGTTTATTTATTATATGCTTTTTTCTTTTTCTCCATGAAACCTGTGATCATTGCCTCGATGAGCTGTCAAGTCCCTTTTCCTCCTCATAAACACTTGCGTTGGTCATGTATCTGACATGGCTCCCGCTCGACCATTTCCTGCTGATCCCGAGTTTGGTATCAAGACTTTCCGTTCCCGTATCCATGAAGTCCTAACTCTCTGCGTTCCAGCCAACGAACTGTTGTCCACTCTCGTGGCCGCCTGCAGCGTCATTATTAGTTCTGTTGCTTGTTACGTCGCCCTCGACACCGTTCCCCCTTCATCTTCGACTGCTTAATAGGTTGTTTCTTTGATTCGGCAGAAGTGAGGCGACGGAATAGAATGGGAATGTTGAATGTGAGGGTATCCATGTCTTCCGAACCTGAATCTGCAGGTTTCTCGTTAGTCAAGGGTACGTCTTGTTTTCCTCATGTTGTCCCTCTTTTTATGGTATCCCCAGCTTTACGCGCTATGACGATACTGTCATCCCACCATGGCGTGCAACTGCCCAATTTGTGTACCACTTCAAGCCGCGTTCCCGCCGTGTCATAAGCCCATTGTCGGCCTCCGATTACGTTCGGGGAAGTCACCAA
Organism: Dendrothele bispora CBS 962.96; assembly: GCA_004369135.1. Lineage (NCBI taxonomy): Eukaryota > Fungi > Basidiomycota > Agaricomycetes > Agaricales > Dendrothele > Dendrothele bispora. The sequence continues at coordinate 49,576 of ML179193.1, read as the reverse complement.
TGACTGCTAACATGTCATACCTTTCCCCTTCAGCTTGGGTTACCCTTTACCCAGAGCTTGGTCTGAATTTGTTAATGAATACGTTTGTGATCCTGAAAGCAGACTACACAAGAGCAACATAACGGTCCTTCCCTCAAATTCTGATTGCAGTGTACCATGTCACTCCTGCCCTGCTTCCAACCGCTGCCTTTCCGCCGGCTTTCGTTTCGTGCTCCATTCCATCCCGTGTGGTCGCGCTGACATCTATGGGCGATGCTAAACCTGCGAGGATATGGGATAACGAAAGGAAAGCTTTGACTATTGGTGCCTGCGTATCGTTCCATTTATCTACGATCAAGTTTTGCAGTACTCAGTCTTTTTGAAACCGTCCGCATCATTGGAGCGGATCTCCCTGGTTCTTCCGTGACGGTGAATATGCCTGCTTACTATTAGTTGTATTGTAGAGTTAGTCATCTATAGAATCATGTGAGCTGTTAACTCCTTTGTCTGAGACTGCTGCCTACCCGATCGTCTCTATTTTGCGCATGGCATGGACATCGTTGTACACTTCGACAGCGTCCGACCGGATAATACAATGATCCTGAGTCGGAGCTATGCTTTTCTCTCATCGTCTTGAAATGACTTTGCATCAGCACAGACTTGTTTCTACTCCTGCCCTCGTTGATGTTTCCTGGTGATATTGCATAGATAGAGAGGACGGCACTCTGCCACAATGAAGGACGCTGTGGTGAGTTCGATAGAGTCTGCTCCGGTATTGTTTGGGATTTACTCCCGTGTTCCCTTGTTTCAATCAGCGACTTCCCTGTTTCTGGTGCTCCTGTGCGGAAGGAAAATTTGACTGTGAAAAGGATACTCGTCAGTACAATCGCTGGATTCTGTGCTTACCCGTCTTGACCCTATGCCTAAAAGATCCACTGCTGAAGAAGTCCCGACTGTTAATAAACGTTGGCATACAGAAGGTGTCTATTTTGTTGGCATACTCGAACTCAACTCACCGTATCAAACAGGCTCGCACGAGAGCATTTACATGGATTCTGTCCCTTTCGACCTCAAACGGGCTGTATTCAACAACATCCTGATTTGCGGAAATTTGTCATTCAGGGAACTTGCCAAGTTCGCAGTAGACCATGGGGTCCAGAGGAAAGCGAAAACTGCTATGTTACAAGATCTGAATGGACATAACTGTGACTGGAAGTGTAAACTTCGGCATGAACACTACGATTCTTACATAAATGCCGGTGTGTTACTATTTCTAAACGAATGACTTGCCCTAATGACTTTGAACATAGCGGTTAACTTCACTGGTGAACAGCAAGTCTCAGATGGTCCCTCTCAAGGTATGACGTTGGAGACTGGTACAGGTAAATGTTTAGCCTACTCGCTGTACACTGAACTAAACCGTATCAGGTTCCATGAACGGTACTGTTGGCGAACGTGTTGACGAGAATGCGCTTGTTGATACCGCAATTCGTGGGTCTTTTTCTGTACACTAAGTTCACCGTTTTGATCAGTTACAGGTTATATTGATATATTCGACGTGGAACGCAAAATGCTTATCCTTCGATGGTTCGTTTACTATCGCCTGCAAGAGGCCTCTGCACAACGGAGAGCATCATGCTTGATTGAGCATGGATTATCGATCTCGCTCCCTGACGTACCCGACGATGCACAATTGTCTACGATACTGTTGAGGCACAATTGCACATCGAGTTGTCTGATTCGTTATGAAGACGCTGTCTCTGCGGAACTACTCCCTTCATCTGGAAAGGACGATGTGGACTTTGACAAGGCAGATATCGAATGGTGGAAGGATAATTGGCCTCAGCCTCTAGAAACAGACACCTGGAAAAAGGTTGGATTCACCCTTTCTAAATTCTGTGGGAACAACAATTAATGATGGTTTCGTTTCTAGGTCTTAGCTGAAAGCTTGGATGCAACGACGTCTTCGGCTTTGCATCGCTCTCCATGTTCATTCTGCAACAACAATGAATTGGTATCGGAAATGCGCAAAGTGCGCGTTGCCGATCTGGATATCACTTTGTTGCTGGAGAATACAGAACGTTTATGGCTTTTGCAAGGCCTTGTTATGATACAATCACACCAGGCCTTCGATTCTCAATATCACGTATGCCGCGGGTGTAATCGCCACATCGTGAAGAATAAGTTCACGTCTCTGCCGTTGACGTGCTGGGCAAACGGGTGTTGGATTGGGGAGGTTCCTGAAGAGTTGTCTTGCTTAACATACTTGGAGGAACTCGTCATTGCTAGAGCTCATGCGACTAAGTGTTGGGGCAAGTTCCACGAGTTTAAACGGAACGCTATGGGGGAGAAGACCAAACAAAAGAATGAGAAGCCGAAGGCCCCGCCACAACGGGGTACTGCATCCAACGTTTGTTTCCACCCACACGAGATCCGTAATATTGCGTCCAAGCTACCCCGTCCTTTTGACTCTTTATACGACGAGATTGCTGTGGTTTTCGTGTCCAACGACAATAGTGTCTCTGCAGAAGCCTTCGAACATACCCCCTTCTTGGTACGGCGTGAGAAAATTCTCGCAGCCTTGCTGTGGTTAAAGGCAAACAATCGTTACTATTTCGATATCGAAATCGACATGGAGGCTTTGAACGGATACCCTGTATCGGGTGATGTTAATCATCGACCGCCAGTGCCCGTTCACATTCAGAGGCCTGACGATACTATGTTGGGCCAGGGTGGCTCTTACACAGGCCATGGGGTGAACGACCATCCCATTGATGAGTGTGATGATGCTGGTATTGGACCTACATTAGCAGGAGGTATGTTTTCAGTTACTATTGCCTGGAATCAATTTATTGATGTCGTTTTAGGTACCTTTGACCTTGATAACGCGACGAGCGACTACCACCTCAGGAAATTAGAAACCCTCCAGAAAGGTCATCCTTTCTTGAAAACTTCAACATCGCAAGAGACGATCAACCCCCGGGATCATCCTCATGTTTATGCTTGCTGTGGCCAACCTTGTTCCCATACGGTGTGGGTTTTCCTGAGGATCATCTTCGCGACCTTCCGGGGTTCCGTCAAATTCCTCTATATCAACATGTTCGTAATTATCTACAAATCGCCGATAAACGTTTCCAGACACACCTTTCTTTCATCTTTGTTGTGCACAACATTCTTCTAGTCTGGCGTTCCAGCAGTCGCACTCATTTGGCTGTACAGCGATCCTGGTGGCCGAATGCTGCACGTGCAATGGATGACATTGACAACGCTGCTTTGCTACGTTTCCGTAATCATCTCGTAGACCGGAAGAATCGCAAAGACGCCTCACTGGTGAAGCCCAGGGACGAGAAGGAGCAGGCGATCATGAAACTGCTTCGTCATGTCCAGTACGTCGACGACCATATGGAGGGGTCTGTGGGAAGCGTCGCAATGATGCAGGAACAGATACGGGCAATCACTAGGTCCTCTGGTACACCATCATTGTTTTTCACTCTAAATCCTGCAGACGGTCACAATCCGATAGCTTCCTTCCTGGCGGGGAAAGATATAGATCTTGACGCGCTTTTTGATAAACCGGATTCACGTTTTACATCAATGGATCGTTTGAGGACTTTGGCAGAGAACCCGGTAGCCGGCGCACAGTTTTTCCACCTGATGGTTGATGAGCTTATCGGGAAGTTCCTTGGGTTGAATCGGCCTGGTAAGAGGGGTGTTTTCGGACGTGTGAAGTTCTATTACGGAGTAGTAGAATCCCAGGCAAGGGGATCTCTACATATTCATATTTTGATATGGCTAGAGGGGGCTTTATCACCTAAACAGATCGTTGAGTCATGTCAGCACGACGATTTATTCCGGGTGAGGATGTTTCGGTGGTTGGAGAACTTGTTCTCGCATGACTTTCCTGAGGGAACGACGACCCCAGAAGGGACCCGCCAGTCTGTAAAGAGACATGTTATGGGGCAACCTCCTCATCCCTCCTCAGCAGGTTTCGACAACATTTGGCCGCATTATCTTTGCGGGGTCTTGGATGCTTCTGGTCAACAGCACGCCCACAACAACACCTGCTTCAAGAAGGTATACGGTGGAATCAAAGATCTGTCTCCTTCGGAACAGGACAACAATTGCAGGTTTATGTATCCTCAGGATATAGTCGAGAACACTTTCATGGACGAGAACGGCAAAATCCACATCAAGCGACCGAATGGAAGGATGGTTGGCTACATTCTGTGCATTACCGGTCGATTCGCTTGCAACACAGACGGAAAATTTATTGGGTCCGGGGCGTTCGGTATGGCTTTGAGCATTTACATGGCAGGTTATACAGCTAAGAATTCGCTCGACTCTGCTATCATGGCGAGCGCTCTTGCTGCCAGCCTTCAAGCGATCGGTAAACCCGAAAACTTGAACGAGGAGCAGCGTGTCGCGTTTTTGCGGAAAACGTTGACACAAGCCAATATCAGGCGTGAGCTATCCGCCCAACAAGTTGCTTCTGCTCTTTTAGGGAAACCTAATCACTACACGAATGCTAAGTTTGTCAACTGTTATTGGACCAAGATCCTTAATTGGCTGGATGCTAGCGTTTTTGGGACTTACCAAAGGTCTACCAACTCTGGTGAAAGGTGCGGTTTTCCCACATGTACACATGACTGTTATTTGAATGACAACAGGTTCGAGAACGAGAACGAGAGTGTCAACGGTGTAGAAGGGTTAGAGAGAAATGAGTATGTCATAGTCTACTACTGGTCCGTTCCACATATTGACGTTTCCCATTTCAGGTCTGAAGAGGTTGACATCTTGGACAGACCTGATGATGGGCACTCTCCCGATAAACTGGCAGATCCAGAAGGGTATGTTTTCTTCGACAACAAGTCTGCACCCCCTCCTTTACCAACTGCTGCATATGACATGTTGTACCTTTCGCTCTGGGAGCTGCTGGAGGGCTATGAGAAGGTGGTGATGAAGACTACGACTATGATTGAGGACACTGACTTGCAGTGTGTTGCAAATGAACACGATGGTGAGTTCCTGAGGTCGCATAGAGAATTTCACTAACAGGTGACTGGCAGACTCACCAAAACTCACTTTTGAGGATGGACACCCGCAGCGCACGACCCACTTCATGCAAAAGAGGAGGCGTCAATGTGTACCAGTTATCATAGGCACCGGCATCCCGAAACGGTCTGAATCGGACGAGTACAAGATAGCTATGTTGACGCTGTTTTCTCCTTGGCGGTGAAACACTGCGGAACCTCTCAAGACTGACGATACAACCTGGCATTATGCATACAATGATTTCTTGCCGAAAGCAAAACCTTACCCCTTACGCTTAATGAGCCATTTCGAGGAGCATCATGAGTGTCATCAGGCTGCAGATGATTACTCTCAGATTAGAAGGTCAAAACAACCCTTTAGCGTGCCGAGAGAAAACTATGGTGGTTGGGAGGGAGAAGCGCCAATTGTGCCTTACGATGTCTATTACCAGGATGGTCAGGACGACGCAATTGGCGAGACTGATCTTGAGTTGATGGATGGAGAGTATGCAGAAAGATTGTCCGGAGCGAAACAGCGGGAGGTCCAGTCTACAATGGCAATTCTGGCTGGTATAGGCATGTTTGAGCTGCCTACTCGTCGGAAGGACTTGTCACAATGGGAAAAAGCAGCAACTGACGAGATCAATGTCCGAACGGGTACTCGGGTGGCAAGCTATGCACGTACTTTGCTAAAGCAGCAGAGAGCAGTTAAGGCAAACCAAAGACTTCGTGAGTTGTGGTTTGCGTGATTGATAGAACAAAATTATCACTTACAAATGACGTCTCAAGAACGCATGGTACAGGAAACACATCTGGACAGGAACAGCGGGGCCTCATCTTCTCGTACCTTGGACCCACGTCTGACTACTTTGGTGGACGAGGCGGTTAGGGCGCGAAACAGGTTGCGCAACCTTCGTGGCTCGGATGAATACTGGTCCTGCCTTCTTCCTTGGCAACAACAAGCTCTGGCTGTTGTAGAGAAGTTCACTTTGAACACAAAACAGGCTTTAGCGTTTCTTTTCTGTGTATCACTCAGGATGTACAGGCCTGATGGTGATCCACTCCGGATCATTATTGGCGGGCCAGGTGGGACGGGTAAATCACACATCTACGAGGCCCTGAGGACATTCTACCGTGTCAACAACATCGATTATGAGCTTGCTTTCACTGCGCCAACAGGTATTGCTGCGAGCAACATCGGGGCATCGACTACGTCTTCATTCTTGTCATTGAGAACAAGGTACAACGATCTGGTGAAGAAGAATTCAGGTAGCCTTGATCAGATAAGAAAGTGGTTGGAAGGTGTGCGAACTTTGGTCATTGACGAATTCTACTTTCTGGGATGCGAGGACTTCCAGGCGATATCGAAACACTTGATGGCTGCGCTTCCAGGTACTGGTGACTCTTTCACTAGTTTGGATCTCATTCTATCCGGTGACCAGTTCCAGCTCTCGAACCCGATGTCGAAGGCGTTATACGACCACGAGTTTGCCGCGCTCGTGTCGGGTACATCAAAACTGAATCCTGGTAAGGATTCGGTTAGAGGTGCGATCAGCGGTTTCAACATCTTCCGTTCTGTGACGCGTTGCATCATGCTGGAGGAAATCTGCCGTCAGAAACATCCAAGGTTTGCGCAACTGCTCTGCAGGCTGCGCTGGGGTGTCTGTACAACGACAGGAGCAGATAACGACTTTGATTGGCTGACACGTTTTCATGTGACGAGAGTCGACAGGGATGAAATACTCCGCTGGGTCGATGACCCCGACAACGCCGCTCCTTTGATCACATACACCAACACAGTCCGGAATGCTCACAATTGGGAAATGACTAAGGCCTACGCTAAAGCTACAAACCAGGAGCATCATGTGTATTACTCCGAGGACTGGGTGATTATGAACGATAAAAAGACAGTTCTCGCTGGTAGATGTGCTGAAGATGCTTGGAGCACGGAAATCAAGGCTGATGCGCAAGACTTATCGGGGAAGTTGGGTTTGGTTATTGGTATGCCAGTTATCATCGTCAATAACATAGCTGTCAAACTCAATGTCAGCAATGGTTCGAGGGGGACTCTGGTGGGGGTCACATACTACACGGTGAATGGAAGGCGATTCACAGTGACTGCGGACGTTAGGCTGCCGAACTACGTCAACCCAGACCCGAATGCACCTAACCCTAATGTCGTCACTCTGTCCCCAAAGACGGTCGGGTTGCGATTCGTGAGAAGCGACACATCGAAAACAGAGAAGGCTCGGAGACGTCAGCTGCCGATTATTGGAGGGTTTGCTTTCACCGTACACAACTCTCAGAGTTGTTCGTTGAGGGCGGTGTACTTGCATCTGTCAAGTTGCCATACAACAGCATCATTGTATGTAGCTTTATCACGCATCAAGTGTGATGAGGGTGAGCCTGAACGCCTACGCATCATTGGGGACTTTCAGCGTTCTTGTCTTGAGAAACATGCGCCTCAGCATGTCCGTGATGAGAACACGAGACTGCTGAACTTGGAGAGGGAAACCCTTGTTGAGGCAACGAATGTACTGAAATGGTACTCAGATGCAACAGGCAGAGTTCTTTGATTAGTGTTCTGGTGGTGGAGGTATTTTTTGTATAGTGCAGGATCGTTGACGTTCATATTTAGTGTGTTCATGTTTAGTTGTACTGCTCGAGGCCTTGTTGTTTGTTGCGAATAGATTGATCTCCTGACCCGCTCACGGTTTGTTATTCGCCGCTTGTCGGCCACACCCCGAGTCATTTGATCAGCTAAGTGACCGTGTTATGCCGTAAGCCAAAGGTCGTGGGAATCTGCGTGATTATGTCATAACTTGGCAGCGCTGTTTGCGCCTATTGATTGGCACCAGACTACATATATACAGTAGCAGCCGTTGAAAATTAGCAGTCCCAAAAAGGAGAAAAGTTCCCATCTGCGCTAGAAGCAATTGTGTCTTACTAAAGTTAGGTGTGTCGTAAGCTTTTCTATTCAAATTTGGCAGATGGGAACTTTTCTCTATTTTGGGACTGCTAATTTTCAACGGCCGCTACTGTACACATGAAGAGTGTTAAGTATATATCGTCAGTCTGGTTACACGAGACTACTATGACTCGGCATTAATGGTCCTCGCATCAGCTTTTTTGCAATTTCAACCGGAACTCCGTGAACATTGGAATATTCTCAGACATAAATCATCTTTGCTGCTGAATTACTTTCTTGATGCCGACACATCGTTAGCATGGGATCACTCCGTTCTTAACAATGTGCGTGAAATCTTGCGTGATCACTTGTCTACTTTGGCTCCCAATCGGTTCCCAAGATTTGGTCCATGTTATGCTTCATGTGCATCTGTCTTCGAGTCCCTGACCCCGACTGAATAGGAGGAGGAGGGACTCATTCCTTGAGTGGCTCCTGCCGTTGACTTCCGTCTGCTTTTTTCCACGCTCTCATTTTTAGGTATTTTGTTCCATGCTTTTTATTCACCTGCACAGATTTTGTTCCACGCCTTTTAGTCACCTGCACATTTATCATTTGACCTCAGAGTCAAGCCTGGCTCTGTCGACAATTAACATCAACCATGGATTCTTCAATGGAAAGACTCTGCTGCGTGTTTCAAGCTCTGTGCCTTCATGATTTAGTCTATCATTTGATGATGTCTGAAAATACAATCCCAATGGAAACATCCCTCTCCATCCAAAAAAGCTCTCAAGACCCCTAATGGCTGGTCCTTCAGTGACTATGTGATGGAAGGCTACTCCTCTGCTGACAAATATCGCTTCTCTATTTTTCAATATACTACACAAGCTGACGCTTGCGTCGGGGCCAAAGGCCCCGACGTGGCTATTTGCTTAGTCAAATGCTTAGTCAAATTAGATAATCAAAAGTTTACGGCAACACCATGCTATCTTAATATATAGGAT